>PIJE02000027.1:175224-268268 GCA_002895965.2 Coryphaenoides rupestris
GAGTTTAAAGTCGATCGGGTGAGGGTCTTGGCAGTGCCTGCATCCAGTGCTCCGGTGGAGCGGGTTTTCAGCCATGGTGGCATCATACTGCGGCCCCATCGTGCACAAATGACTGACAGACTTTTGACCAATTTGGTCTTTTGCAAATGCAATGCATCATAGGGCCCTGAGATAGAAAACAACCCTGTGGGTAAATGAAACTGTTCATGCATTTCACATTCTCTCTCTCACTCACTCACTCACACACACACACACACACACACACACACACACACACACACACACACACACACACACACACGTAGTCTCCATGAATCAGGTTTTGTCTCCCATCTCTGGGATCTGCATGGTTTTTCTCAGACATTCAGGCCAGTGTTCAAATTGTAGGCCTACTTGAAGGTCAGTAGCAATTGTTTTGATGTACGGCAGGATTTTTTTTAGGTGTCTAGAGTATATCAGTAGAGAGGGACAGAGAAAATAGAGGAATTGGTTAGTGTGGTATGAGGGGGGAGGGGTTTCATTGATACCTTTTGAATGAAAATACATTTAATTGGAAAATAAGATAAAATGCTGCTTCTTTGTTTGGACTACTTGTTTTTTTTTATTAAGTTCAGTCGCACTTGTTTTAACATGCTTTTGACTAAATGATTGTAATTAGTCTATATGACAGGAATAACTTGTGTGTCTAGAGCAGGCCAGCCGTTTTGTTTTTGTTGTCATATTGATGTGTCTTTCTCATGGCAACCCATGTATTTCCATGGAATTATAAAGTTTATTTGGAAAGTATTATAAAGTAGTAGTATAAAGCATTCATGATTTTTGTAAATTTAATATATTATAAGCGCATTATGACTTGTTTAGGACTCAAAACTCAAAGTTTAGGACTTGGGACTTGACTTGGGACTTGTCAGTCTTGAGTGCCAAGACTTGAGACTTACTTGTGACTTGCAAAAAAATTACTTGGTCCCACCTCTGGTATACAGTATATATAAAGTATATATGCAGTATACTGTATATATCCAGTGGCGCTGGATATTTAGAAGTTATTTTATTTAAATGTCCTGTATGCAGGATCATGAATCCATTCAGGGACTACAAGTAGGATTTTACATTAACAAACACACACGTGTTTGTTAGTGGCTTTAAACTGCCTTGGGCTAATTTCTCTTATATTTGAATCGGGTCGGATTTCCCGGGAAAAAGGAACGAAGTGACATGTAAGCGCGGATAATTCCAAAAAGTTATTTTATAGCTTTTATAAATGTATACAAGGTTTAATTATGATTAGAACTAACATTAGTTTCTGATTGTTATTGTCTCAACCCACGGAGCTCTGAATGCACAGGCTGCAGTTCACATACCGGCCAAAGGGGTCAGAAATTAGAAGGAATCTGTGATTCTTACATATAGTACCTTTGAGTAGTTAAGTTATTTTAATATTTAATATAAAAACAAAAAATGTATGAATTAATAAATGCAACGATATGTCAGTGAAACGAATATATTCACAGTATTATGAATTAATTGTGCATTATTTGGTAGCATTTCGGAGTGTGACTGATTTTACAAATTGCATTATATATCCATCCATCCATTTACTTCCACTTATCAGGGGCTGGGTTGCGGTGGCAGCTGGCTAAGCAGGGCCCCCAGGCTTCCTTCTCCCCAGCAACACTCTCTAGTTTCTCCTGGGAGATCCTGAGGCGTTCCCAGGCCAGATGAGATATATAATCCCTCCAGTGGGTTCTGGGTCTGCACAAACCAAACCGCTGACTCCTTTCTACACGAAGGAGCAGCGGCTCTACTCCCTCCGGATGTCTGAGCTCCTCATCTCTAAGGATGAGCCCAGCCACCCTGCGGAGGAAACTAATTTCAGCCGCGTTCTTTTGGTCAGTACCCAAAGCTTGTGACCATAGGTCAGGATTGGAACGTAGATGTACCGGTAAATCGAGAGCTTCGGCTTCTGGCTCAGCTCCCTCTTCACCACAATGGACCAGTGCTGCGCCCGCAATACTGACGGCGCACCAATCCATCTGTCCATCTCCCGCTGAGAATAGGGACACAGCTCTCAATTTGGTTGTACAAGGACCGAATGGCTCGTACTAATGGCTTCGGTACACCATACTCCTGCAGTACCCCCACGGGATTCCCTGGGGGACACGGTCATAAGTCTTCTCCAAGTCCTCCAAGTCTAAATCCAAGTCTTCTCCAAGTCCACAAAGCACATGTAGACTGGATGGGAAAACTCCCATACCCCCCCCCCCCCCCCCCCCCCCCTCCCCAACAACCCTGCAAGGGTAAAGAGCTGGTCAACTGTTCCACGGCCAGGATGAATCCACATTGTTCCTCCTGAAGCTGAGGTTCAACAAATGGTCGGAGCCTCTGCACTGTTCCCGACCTCCACGCGACACTGTATAGGGGTGTCAGCCAAGATAGCACAACAATGTCCAGAGTCTTCAGCATCTCACGGCGAATGTCATCCACACCTAGTGCCTTGCCACTGAAGAGATTTTGACTACTTCAGCGACCTCTGCCAAGGATATGGTCAGGGCTTCCCCCAAGTCTTCAGACTCTGCTTCTTCCACAGAGGACATACTGGTCGGGTTCAGGAGTTCCTCAAAGTGTTCTTTCCACCACCCGACAATATCCTCTGTCTGGGTCAGCAGTTCTCCTCCCTGACTGAGCACAGCAGGAGCCAGGCCCTGGCCCCATGCTGAGTCGCAGAACAGTTTGCCAGAACTTCCCTGAGGCCAAACAAAAGTCCTTCTCCATAGAAGGTTTTTGCTTTAACGACCGCTGAAGCTGCTGCCCTTCTGGCCTTCAGGTACCGGCTGCTGTTTCAGGAAACCCCTGGGCCAACCAAGCCCGAAAGGCCTCCTTCCTCAGCCTGACAGCTTCCTTCACCGCTGGTGTCCACCATCTTAGGTTGCTGCCACGACAGGCACCGACAGCCTTTTGACCACAGCTCCTAGCAGCAACCTCTACAATGGAGGACATGGCCCACTCGGATTCCATGTTCCCAACCTCCCCTGGGATGCATGAGAAGTTCATCCGGAGGTGAGAGTTTAAGACCCCATGCACAGGGGCCTCCACAAGATGTTCCCAGTTCACCCTCACAACACATTTTTACTGGGTCTGTCCGGCAGCCTCCCACACCATCTGATCCAACTCACCACCAGGTGGTGATCACTTGACACCTCTGCTCCACTCTTCACCCATGATGCCGGGATCCGCACACCCAGGACCCCGCCTTTGCCTACCACCCGGTTTGCAATGCACCCGACCTCAATAACTCTCCCTGAAGGTGGTGAGCCCACAGGGAGCAATATATAAGGAGAAATATATATATATATATATATATACAAGCCCCTTGTCCCTTAGGCTGTGCCTAATCATCTCCTATCATTCCTGGCTATCTTTCATCTGATTTGTGTGTGCGTGTGAGTTTGTGTGTGTGTGTGTGTGTGTGTGTGTGTGTGTGTGTGTGTGTGTGTGTGTGTGTGTGTGTGTGTGTGTGTGTGTGTGTGTGTGTGTGTGTGTGTGTGTGTGTGTGTGTGTGTGTGTGTGTGTGTGTGTGTTATTCTTCTTGGGTCTCACTCCACCCAGTAATACTGTCAGGCCTCATCACCATCTCCACACTCAGCTCCTCATCAGGACAGCAGGATCACTGCTAATGTTTGAACATAGGATCCAAGCGATTATATTCGCCCCAGTAACTCCAAAGATCCTTTCTTTACTGCACTTATAACTGGTCCTTTGATTCAAGGATTGAATGGGGAGCTCATTGAATAGCATAAAAGGCCTGATTTGGCAAGATAATCTACTGGTTGAAAAAAATGTGATTTGCTATATTTGTGCCTGGGGGGGGGGGGGGGGGGGGCGGCACACTGTAATAGTTTCACAGGTACAGCTCACTTACAATATGAGTAGTGATGATTGGAAACATCACTCTCTGGAATAATTGAGTTATGAAATGAACCATCAGCCATCTAAATTCCCAATACAAATGTGAAATAGATATAGTTCTTGACTGACTTTCTGAATAAAATACAAAACGCTATTAATTCTGAAATGTGTTCAAGATTGGTCCGTCAATGCCACTGCACACGATAACGCAACTACATATTTGTACCTCATCATACGATATATTTGAAATCTTGAAATTAAAACTGTAGGCTACGATTTGGTACATGCTGGCTGGCACAGAAACACTGAACACTGAAACACACACGCAATTTCTCGACTCCTTTGTTTCCATGGAAACTGGCGAAAAAGGTGTCTCGCTTCTTGGCTATACTTTTTGTCCCTCACTCTTTGTCTTATCCATCCAATGGATTGATGAGATCAGAAGTCATAACATGATAAAGTACAATGTGGTCCTCACCATGGCGATGGCCGCAGCCCCTGCTCCCGCCAGCGCGCACACAAACAGATGGAAGGTCAGGTCGAAGCTGCAGGACACAGAGGACCTCATATTCATATTCAGTCATATTACATGCAACATCAAATGTTAACATATGTTGCTATAACATAACATTCACATCCTCAACATCTCAACTCTCAGTAGCACCTTATGCAGAGATCCTGGAAAGGAAGATCTGTCATTATGCCAGATTTTGCCATAGCACGCCAGCCATCTGGAATCAGAGGCGTGGTGTGTAACACAACAGCGCCTGTGTCTAGTGTGATGTATATGTATTTTGCTAGCCTTACACATTTATATTACATATGTCATATTCAACATGCTGATGTGTAACGTTACAATGAAGGATTCGTGCGAGCAAGTGTTTGTGCGATCATAAATACATTGAAGAAGAAAGTATCTCTCTCTCTCTCTCTCTCTCTCTCTCTCTGTCCCCATTTTCCCCTCACCTCATTGGATTCACACATCTTGAAGAACTTCTCAGATCCTGTGCACACTTTTCTCTCCTCTGTGATGGGGACCACTCCTGAAGAACATGCACGGCAACATTTGCATCAGAACACACACATGCACACACACACACACACACACACACACACACACAAACACACACACACAGTCACACACACGCACACTCTCACACACACCACACACACACACACACACACACACACACACACACACACACACACACACACACACACACACACACACACACACACACACACTCACACACACGCACACTCTCACACACACACACACACACACCACACACACACACACCCACACCACCACCTCACACGCACACGCACACCTACACACACACACACACACACCACACCCCCCCCAACAACCCTGCAAGGGTAAAGAGCTGGTCAACTGTTCCACGGCCAGGATGAATCCACATTGTTCCTCCTGAAGCTGAGGTTCAACAAATGGTCGGAGCCTCTGCACTGTTCCCGACCTCCACGCGACACTGTATAGGGGTGTCAGCCAAGATAGCACAACAATGTCCAGAGCCTTCAGCATCTCAGGGCGAATCTCATCCACACCTGGCGCCTTGCCACTGAAGAGCTTTTTGACTACTTCAGTGACCTCTACCAAGGATATGGGTGAGACTTCCCCCGAGTCTTCAGACTCTGCCTCTTCCACAGAGGACATACTGGTCGGGTTCAGGAGTTCCTCAAAGTGTTCTTTCCACCACCCGACAATATCCTCAGTCTGGGTCAGCAGTTCTCCTCCCTGACTGAGCACAGCAGGAGCCAGGCCCTGGCCCCATGCTGAGTCGCAGAACAGTTTGCCAGAACTTCCCTGAGGCCAAACAAAAGTCCTTCTCCATAGAAGGTTTTTGCTTTAACGACCGCTGAAGCTGCTGCCCTTCTGGCCTTCAGGTACCTGTCTGCTGTTTCAGGAGACCCCTGGGCCAACCAGGCCCGAAAGGCCTCCTTCTTCAGCCTGACGGCTTCCTTCACCGCTGGTGTCCACCAACGGGTTCTTGGGTTGCCGCCACGACAGGCACCGACAGCCTTTTGACCACAGCTCCGAGCAGCAACCTCTACAATGGAGGCTCTGAACATGGCCCACTCGGATTCCATGTCCCCAACCTCCCCTGGGATGCATGAGAAGTTCATCCGGAGGTGAGAGTTTAAGACCCCATGCACAGGGGCCTCCACAAGATGTTCCCAGTTCACCCTCACAACACATTTTTACTGGGTCTGTCCGGCAGCCTCCCACACCATCTGATCCAACTCACCACCAGGTGGTGATCACTTGACACCTCTGCTCCACTCTTCACCCATGATGCCGGGATCCGCACACCCAGGACCCCGCCTTTGCCTACCACCCGGTTTGCAATGCACCCGACCTCAATAACTCTCCCTGAAGGTGGTGAGCCCACAGGGAGCAATATATAAGGAGAAATATATATATATATATATATATACAAGCCCCTTGTCCCTTAGGCTGTGCCTAATCATCTCCTATCATTCCTGGCTATCTTTCATCTGATGTGTGTGTGTGTGTGAGTTTGTGTGTGTGTGTGTGTGTGTGTGTGTGTGTGTGTGTGTGTGTGTGTGTGTGTGTGTGTGTGTGTGTGTGTCTCTGCCAAGGATGGTCAGGGCTTCCCCCGAGTCTTCAGACTCTGCTTCTTCCACAGAGGACATACTGGTCGGGTTCAGGAGTTCCTCAAAGTGTTCTTTCCACCCACCCGACAATATCCTCTGTCTGGGTCAGCAGTTCTCCTCCCTGACTGAGCACAGCAGGAGCCAGGCCCTGGCCCCATGCTTCGAGTCGCAGAACAGTTTGCCAGAACTTCCCTGAGGCCAAACAAAAGTCCTTCTCCATAGAAGGTTTTTGCTTTAACGACCGCTGAAGCTGCTGCCCTTCTGCCTTCAGGTACCGGCTGCTGTTTCAGGAAACCCCTGGGCCAACCAAGCCCGAAAGGCCTCCTTTCCTCAGCCTGACAGCTTCCTTCACCGCTGGTGTCCACCATCTTAGGTTGCTGCCACGACAGGCACCGACAGCCTTTTGACCACAGCTCCTAGCAGCAACCTCTACAATGGGAGGACATGGCCCACTCGGATTCCATGTTCCCAACCTCCCCTGGGATGCATGAGAAGTTCATCCGGAGGTGAGAGTTTAAGGACCCCATGCACAGGCGGCCTCCACCAAGATGTTCCCAGTCACCCTCACAACACATTTTACTGGGTCTGTCCGGCAGCCTCCCACACCATCTGATCCAACTCACCACCAGGTGGTGATCACTTGACACCTCTGCTCCACTCTTCACCCATTGATGCCGGGATCCGCACACCCCAGGGACCCCGCCTTTGCCCTACCACCCGGTTTTGCAATGCACCCGACCTCAATAACTCTCCCTGAAGGTTGGTGAGCCCACAGGGAGCCAATATATAAGGAGAAATATATATATATATATATATATTACAAGCCCCTTGTCCCTTAGGCTGTGCCTAATCATCTCCTATTCATTTCCTGGCTATCTTCATCTGATTTGTGTGTGCGTGTGAGTTTGTGTGTGTGTGTGTTGTGTGTGTGTGTGTGTGTGTGTGTGTGTGTGTGTGTGTGTGTGTGTTGTGTGTGTGTGTGGTGTGTGTGTGTGTGTGTTGTGTGTGTGGTGTGTGTGTGTGTGTGTGTGTGTGTGTGTTATTCTTCTTGGCGTCTCACTTCCACCCAGTAATACTGTCAGGCCTCATCACCATCTCCACACTCAGCTCCTCATCAGGACAGCAGATCACTGCTAATGTTTGAACATAGGATCCAAGCGATTATATTCGCCCCAGTAACTCCAAAGATCCTTTCTTTACTGCACTTATAACTGGTCCTTTGATTCAAGGATTGAATGGGGAGCTCATTGAATAGCATAAAAGGCCTGATTTGGCAAGATAATCTACTGGTTGAAAAAAATGTGATTTGCTATATTTGTGCCTGGGGGGGGGGGGGGGGCGGCACACTGTAATAGTTTCACAGGTACAGCTCACTTACAATATGAGTAGTGATGATTGGAAACATCACTCTCTGGAATAATTGAGTTATGAAATGAACCATCAGCCATCTAAATTCCCAATACAAATGTGAAATAGATATAGTTCTTGACTGACTTTCTGAATAAAATACAAAACGCTATTAATTCTGAAATGTGTTCAAGATTGGTCCGTCAATGCCACTGCACACGATAACGCAACTACATATTTGTACCTCATCATACGATATATTTGAAATCTTGAAATTAAAACTGTAGGCTACGATTTGGTACATGCTGGCTGGCACAGAAACACTGAACACTGAAACACACACGCAATTTCTCGACTCCTTTGTTTCCATGGAAACTGGCGAAAAAGGTGTCTCGCTTCTTGGCTATACTTTTTGTCCCTCACTCTTTGTCTTATCCATCCAATGGATTGATGAGATCAGAAGTCATAACATGATAAAGTACAATGTGGTCCTCACCATGGCGATGGCCGCAGCCCCTGCTCCCGCCAGCGCGCACACAAACAGATGGAAGGTCAGGTCGAGCTGCAGGACACAGAGGACCTCATATTCATATTCAGTCATATTACATGCAACATCAAATGTTAACATATGTTGCTATAACATAACATTCACATCCTCAACATCTCACTCTCAGTAGCACCTTATGCAGAGATCCTGGAAAGGAAGATCTGTCATTATGCCAGATTTTGCCATAGCACGCCAGCCATCTGGAATCAGAGGCGTGGTGTGTAACACAACAGCGCCTGTGTCTAGTGTGATGTATATGTATTTTGCTAGCCTTACACATTTATATTACATATGTCATATTCAACATGCTGATGTGTAACGTTACAATGAAGGATTCGTGCGAGCAAGTGTTTGTGCGATCATAAATACATTGAAGAAGAAAGTATCTCTCTCTCTCTCTCTCTCTCTCTCTCTGTCCCCATTTTCCCCTCACCTCATTGGATTCACACATCTTGAAGAACTTCTCAGATCCTGTGCACACTTTTCTCTCCTCTGTGATGGGGACCACTCCTGAAGAACATGCACGGCAACATTTGCATCAGAACACACACATGCACACACACACACACACACACACACACACACACAAACACACACACACAGTCACACACACGCACACTCTCACACACTCTCACACACACACACACACACACACACACACACACACACACACACACCACACACACACACACACACACACACACACACACACACAGTCACACACACGCACACTCTCACACACACACACACACACACACACACACACACACACACTCACACGCACACTCTCACACACACACGCACACACACACACACACACACACACTCTCTCTCACACACGCACACACATCCCCCTTTTACCAAATTGTCTGAGGTCCAGGCAGAGGTTGGCTCCTTCCACGAGGCTAGCATTTTTACACATGGACCAGATGTTGAAGTACATGAAGACGGGCAGGCCAGTGAAGGCGGTCACACCAATCCAGACCAGGAAGAACAGGTAGGCCAAGAACATCAGCTGCAAAAGAAAACAAGGTTAGGTAAGGAGTTGTAAAGACAACAAGTGGAGTCACAGGTACTAAGTAGAAAATAGAAATCTCAACTTCAACTCAGGCTATTACTATGAAAAACACACTGATACTATTCTTGTCTATTTGTTGTTTTTGTATCACTAAATATTTGAGTAAATCTTCAGTCCTTCAGTATCCTCAGTGTCCAGGGATTTTTGTTTAATCCATGCCAAATTAATGCATATATATGTTAATTCATTTATATACCATGTTTTCTGTACTGTGATGAAAATAAACAAAATCCATTCTTACAAAAGCTGTGAGACAGCGTCCACAGGCGGTGATCTTGAACTCCCCGTAGAGGTCCCTGATAGCACCAGTGGTGAAGAATCCCTCCACCAACAGCAGCACCCCGAACACAAAGAATCCTCCTGCTAGTCCATAGATTATGTACTTCAGGATGTCAATGCTGTGGGGAGAACACCACACACACACACACACACACACACACACATCATTGAGTATCAGTCATTGGCATAGTGACATCACAAGTGGGAGTGTCCACCTAGATGTATGATGACTAGATTAGTCTAACCACCCTACCCAGTGGACTGTACCAAATGGTAAACTGATGTAGTAATTATACATCTATCAATTTTAGTCACATCACAATTGGTTGAAATAAAAGGAATTGAGGCAAATGTTGATATTGTAATACTAATGTGAGATAATATACACAGTTTATATACGTGAAGACCAGACCCGGAAGGTTATTGACTCATATCAGATATGACTGAATGGTATTTTACTGCGAAAGCCTAGAACTACACAGCACTATAATATAATCCGGCAAGGACCTCATGTAAAAGGAACACACATTGTGTTATATCTGTGTCTCATTAGTGACAGTCGTGTATTCCTGCCTCTTAATATCTCTGATCAAACTGGTTATTTTAAGCCATTCTTGGAACGGAACAGAGCCATAAGTTCCCCCTCCCTGCCACGGACCATAATTTCCATCACGTGTCAACAATCTGCGTGAGTCTGTCAGGCTGCTCCTGGGATGCATGCCTGCCTCTCTAGGCAGCACAGGATTCACCCTTTTTCTTCAAAAATGTGGTGTAAATATTAAAGCCTTTGTTGGTTATAAATAAACGCAAATTTTCATCATTTTAAGGCTTGCCACAAATTCTTCTATCCTTTTTCCCTCTCCCTTTCTCTCTCTCTCTTCCTCTCACTATCTCTCTCTCTTCCCTCTCTTTGCCTCTCTCTGCCACTTTCCTGGATCCGTTTCTGGTGAGCAGGTGTCTCCTGGAGAGTCTTAAATCCTTGTCATAGTCCAAGCCGTAACATAACACATGGAGAAAGCAAAATCACATGAAAGCGAGTGATATACTGCATATGAATGCATATGATATACTTGAAAATCACTCTTTATCATCATAAACACTTCACTCGTTTTTTTGCTCATAGCCAACAGTCAGAAAAAGGCCACCCTAATGTTTTTGTGAAGTATGTGAAGTATTATTATTAGCATTAATATAAGTGCTCTAAAGGACTCAACTCAGCTAGCTTACCCTGGAACCATTATCCTACACACTTCTCTGTTATTAATATTGCAACCTATATGCCTCCCAAATATTCAGTATTCAGGATCCGTTAAAAAAATAAAATAAAATGAATAGAACTACTGTATATTTTGTTCGTCTAGAAGGTGAAACCATGTCTATTGGCAAATCAATACATTTTTAAATATTGATTTGCAAATAAATGGATAAACACGTCAAAGAAAATTATCTTTATCTGACTAATCTTGACAAAGGGAATCCAACCTTTGTTCATAATCCAACCAACACGTTGCTTTTACAGGTTTATTTCCCTCACTTCTGTTTGCATTTGGATTCAGCCTGCCATTGGTCCATCAAGATGCCTGTTCCGCCCTTCGACCTCAAGACCGATCACTGATCAATGCGCCCTCTTGTACAATGAAAGTGTCATAAGAGGCCAACCCAACTCGTCTGTGTCTTATGGTGGTGCAGCATGTTTTTATTTTACAGCAGTCACTTACATTGTAAAGACGTCCAGCAGGTCTCCGGGGTTCTTAATGAGATCAAAGTAGTTCTGGAGGATGGTGACAGTGCCAGTCAGAGCCTCGTGGCCACAGCCACAGAACAAGGCCACACCCATGTAGAGGAGGATGGTGGCGATGAGTGAGGCCCAGGGAAGGCTGCCCACACAGCGCTCACAGCACTCCTTACAGCCTGCAGAAACATGCGTGTGTCATCAAAAAAACTATCCGAGAACAACAGATTGGGGGTAGCAATGCTTGAAGTGGAGTGAGGTGAATGTTCTGATGTTATGTATAGAAGGTGTTTTCCAGCGCAACCCTCTGATATGTGAATAACATCCTTCAACATTTGGGATTTTTCTATCATATGTCCTTTCTGCTAGTTCAAAAGTGTTAGGATAATTAACACAAAATTATTGTGTGTATACAGTACATATATAGATAGAGAGATAGAGAGATAGCGAGATAGCTAGATAGATAGACAGATAGATAGATAGACCGAAGTGTGTGTGTGTGTGTGTGTGTGTGTGTGTGTGTGTGTGTGTGTGTGTGTGTGTCACTTCATAGTAGGTTTCTAGTATAGAGTATTAAGTGTGTGGTGATATCTAGTTTATCCTGTGTGCCAATGCACCACAGGTATGCAGCCTCACCCAGCCCCAGACTCTAATCAGTCTGACTCTGGCTACTCCACACAAAGTAATGCATAATGCTATGAGATAAGATAGATCTTACAAGATGATGGTATGTACACACACATGATACGTCATGATAATGTATCTATACATGATATTACACACACACACACACACACACACACAAACAGAATATGCACATTTCACACCAGTGACAATGCCCCCTCCAGTCTGCATTGCAACTAGTTATAAGGAATAAGCTGTTATTTTATGTGTGTGTGTGTGTGTGTGTGTGGTGTGTGTGTGTGTGTGTGTGTGTGTGTGTTGTACTGTAGGTGCACATGAAGATCACAATCTGCATGAACAACGTGTTGGAGTGTAGTGGTAGGTCTTGACGTAGCCCCACTCGTTGTCATGACAACACTACAGGCAAAGTGGGTCAGTGAGCTCCCACCACACCCGTGGTTGGCATGACAACAAGCCTGGTCAATTAAGCCTGAGCACCGTGTTCAGACACACACATCCACACACTTACACTCCCTGTATACTCTGCAGTAGGGAGAGAGAGAGAAGAGAGAGGAGAGAGAGAATGTTTATCTGTTCCTGGCTTTGTGTCTGTGACTTTCTCTCTTGTATGTATGTGCTGCTGTCCACACACATGACAGCTGATCAACATATGCCTGTCCATTTGGATTCATTAGTTTATTTTATTGGTTTGGCAGAAAATATTCAATAGTCATGCTGAAAGGCATGACTATAACATGCACAGTGTTCACGTGTGCTGGGAAAATTCAACGTATTCGCCTCTGATTCTGATTCTGTATTCAGAGCCTCTGATTCTGCCAATGAATGTACTTCACTAATGATCTACAAACCCAAAAGACTGTCTGTTAGGCTGTCCTACTGTCTGTCTGTCTGTCTGTCTGTCTGTCTGTCTGTCTGATTGTCTGTCTGTCTGTCTGCCCATCTGTCCGTCTGTCTGTCTGCATGTCTCGCGGGGTCAGGTGTATCCCCGGGGAGCCTCCTGTTTGACACGGCTGCGACAGATGGAGAGATAGTCGATGAGGAGATTAGAGAGAGAGAGAGAGAGAGAGAGAGAGGGGAGAAAGAGAGAGAGAGAGAGAGAGAGAGGGGAGAAAGAGAGAGAGAGAGCACTAGGCAGAGAGAGAGAGAGACAGAGAGGGGAGGGGAGGGGACCAGAGGCGGAGCAAGTTGGGGAAGATAATTGGTTGAAAGAGAATATGGGAAGAGCACGGTGGGGGTGGGTTAGCAGAAGGAGACTAGAAGCAGTGAAGTGAAAGAGATGAGGAGGGATCCAGACAAAGACAGGGCTGGGCTGTTGGTGCCTCTGTCTTGTTACATGGGACATCATATATATCATATACATCATATACATCATATACATCATATACATCATATACATCACACACACAGGCCTATAGCCACGCTAGAGCATAGCAACAACACTATTCCTATTCATCACATATCATGTCAGTAGTTTCTGCATACTTTTTGTAGGAACTACTGTACATATATGGTACATTTACATTTTATGATGCTATATTTTGTCAACCCTAAATCATGTTATCTTTGAAAGAATATGTAAACTACCTATGTTTATTTAAAAAAGTGTGTATTTCAATGAACAATATATCATATATAATAACCAAGTTATACTACTGCACTAAGATGTTATACTACTGCACTAAGATGTTATACTGCTGCACTAAGATGTTGTACTACTGCACTAAGATGTTATACTACTGCACTAAGATGTTATACTGCTGCACTAAGATGTTATACTACAGCACTAAGATGTTATACTACAGCACTAAGATGTTATACTACTGCACTAAGATGTTATACTACTGCACTAAGATGTTATACTACAGCACTAAGATGTTATACTACTGCACTAAGATGTTATACTACAGCACTAAGATGTTATACTACTGCACTAAGATGTTATACTACAGCACTAAGATGTTATACTACTGCACTAAGATGTTATACTACAGCACTAAGATGTTATACTACAGCACTAAGATGTTATACTACAGCACTAAGATGTTATACTACAGCACTAAGATGTTATACTACTGCACTAAGATGTTATACTACAGCACTAAGATGTTATACTACAGCACTAAGATGTTATACTACTGCACTAAGATGTTATACTACAACTAAGATGTTATACTACAGCACTAAGATGTTATACTACAGCACTAAGATGTTATACTGCTGCACTAAGATGTTATACTACTGCACTAAGATGTTATACTACAGCACTAAGATGTTATACTGCAGTACTAATATGTTATACTGCTGCACTAAGATGTTATACTACTGCACTAAGATGTTATACTACAGCACTAAGATGTTATACTACTGCACTAAGATGTTATACTACAGCACTAAGATGTTATACTACAGCACTAAGATGTTATACTACTGCACTAAGATGTTATACTACTGCACTAAGATGTTATACTACTGCACTAAGATGTTATACTACAGCACTAAGATGTTATACTACTGCACTAAGATGTTATACTACAGCACTAAGATGTTATACTACAGCACTAAGATGTTATACTACTGCACTAAGATGTTATACTACAGCACTAAGATGTTATACTACAGCACTAAGATGTTATACTACAGCACTAAGATGTTATACTACTGCACTAAGATGTTATACTACAGCACTAAGATGTTATACTACAGCACTAAGATGTTATACTACTGCACTAAGATGTTATACTACAGCACTAAGATGTTATACTACAGCACTAAGATGTTATACTACAGCACTAAGATGTTATACTACTGCACTAAGATGTTATACTACAGCACTAAGATGTTATACTACAGCACTAAGATGTTATACTACTGCACTAAGATGTTATACTACAACTAAGATGTTATACTACAGCACTAAGATGTTATACTACAGCACTAAGATGTTATACTGCTGCACTAAGATGTTATACTACTGCACTAAGATGTTATACTACAGCACTAAGATGTTATACTGCAGTACTAATATGTTATACTGCTGCCACTTAAGATGTTATACTACTGCACTAAGATGTTTATACTACAGCACTAAGATGTTATACTACTGCACTAAGATGTTATACTACAGCACTAAGATGTTATACTACTGCACTAAGATGTTTATACTACAGCACTAATATGTTATACTACTGCACTAAGATGTTATACTACAGCACTAAGATGATATTACTACTGCACTAAGATGTTATACTACAGCACTAAGATGTTATTACTACTGCACTAAGATGTTATACTACAACACTAAGATGTTATACTACTGCACTAAGATGTTATACTACTGCACTAAGATGTTATACTACAGCACTAGATGTTGTACTACAGCACTAAGATGTTATACTACAGCACTAAGATGTTATTACTGCTGCACTAAGATACTGCAAACTAAGAATGTATACTACTCCGCACTAAGATGTTTTATTACTGGCCTGCACTAGATGTTATACTACAGCACTAAGATGTATATACTGCTGCACTAAGATGTTATACTACAGCACTAAGATGATATACTACAGCACTAAGATGTTATACTGCTGCACTAAGATGTTATACTACAGCACTAAGATGATATACTACTGCACTAAGATGTTATACTACTGCACTAAGATGTTATACTACTGCACTAAGATGTTATACTACTAGCACTAAGATGTTATACTACTGCACTAAGATGTTATACTACAGCACTAAGATGTTATACTACTGCACTAAGATGTTATACTACAGCACTAAGATGTTATACTACTGCACTAAGATGTTATACTACTGCACTAAGATGTTATACTACAGCACTAAGATGTTATACTACTGCACTAAGATGTTATACTACTGCACTAAGATGTTATACTGCAAGATGTCTAAAATCAATGTCATGATCATGTCAACTCAAACATTGGACCATTCTTTAATAATTGTCTTTTCAAGCTTTTAAGTGACATAAACACACACACACACACACACACACACACACACACACACACACACACACACACACACACACACACACACACACTTAACTCAAGTGCTTAATGAGAATGTTGTCTCATTAACAATTAACAAACATGCAATGCACATGTTGTAAATTGTTACTGCTTTGCTTTCACGGACACGGTCTGGACTTCTTTGAATGATTGTCAAAACATACAAATGACGTTTCTGTGGTCAAACAGGCTAGGAATTGTCTTCGGTGAAAGAATTGCATTTGTGAATCTAGTGAGTGTATATAGCTTGAAGATGTGAGAGTGTGAAAAGTGAGATGAGATTCACAGATGAAAAAAGTGTGTTGCAAAGCGGTGTCATTAAGCTTACATAAATAAAGGAAAATAATATATATTTTTTATGTTTTTAAATGTAGTGCAGAAGTGGAATTCCACCTAATCACAAGCTATATGAAACTAATTTATTTGATTCCAATTCTTCAATCTGAAAACATAACGATTCAACCAACACAATGTACCATGCATCATAACAGAACACTACAGAATAGCAAATACTACCATGTTATCGATTAGTATTTGTATGTATTACTTAGGTATATCAATCTATTGAATGCTCCAATTGACATGCAGTTTTGGTGGATAATTTTTAGATCATTGTAAAGAAATATAACTACGCAGCATTCCATTCAGACATGGGAGAAATTTAACGAAACAATGTGAACTCCAACCCATTTGCCAGTAATCTGGTGTAAATAGGTTTTATGAAATGATGCAATTCATTATCATTAGCATTTCACTCTGTACTTCCAATTGTGGTTACCTGACAATTGAATTAGCATATGGGTTTCATGGGTTTTTCACTTTCGGCTTCCTTCTCCTCATACACTGGCTTCTACCTGCTCTGCCCTCCTCCACTCTCCTCTGCCCAATAGGTTGGACTTGGAAGTACATTTGTATTGACTTATTCAGCTCTCCACCAAGTTGCTTTTTATTAGTGGTCAGTAATGAAAGAGACACCGTTGGAATGGAAACCAGAGAAGAGGAGTGCAAAGGGCCATACATCAGTGTGTTTATGACATAACAGGGCATGCAAGGCTGTGTTGACACGTGACTCAGTCAGGGCCATAAAGCAGCAAGTTTTGGCAGTGATGGAGCTTCTGAACTAGGTGTTCATGTGCCAACATGCTGGTTTAGCTTTGTAATGGTGGCAGCTTGATGGTTTATGTAATACTTTTTCTATGTACAGTATATTCAGGGAATTTACTTTTCATTTGATTCAGGAATAATGGACTGTCAACCTCATTTGAAAATGTAGGTATGAAATGTCTAAAGCAGGGAGAATTGTTTCAGGACTAGACATTGAAGATGGAGAAGAAAATTAACAAATGGTTAATTATAATCAATAAAAAGCCCTTTCTTGAAAACATGTTTGATGACACCTCTTTATCCCCATACCTCCAACAAAAAAAGTAGGTCAAGAAAAGCGGTAGTTAAAGACGTAGATCGTAACTCTTGGTCTTACTTTCTGCCCAGCTCTCTATTGTAATCACAGTCCACCGCAATTTCCCAGTTGTCATTCATAATACACTCCAATCGATACTGTTCGTTCGCCTCATAAATACTGTACATCTCATTTTAAATGCATCTCTCATTTCATTATATCATTTGCCGATAAAAAAATATACAATTCATAAGCACACAAGGGCTTTTTCTTCTACCCACAAAATTGGGTTTTATATTGTTTTAGATCTGTTTTAGATTTAGATTTTAGATCATATTCACATGCAAAGCTGGAAAGGTTAATGGTTAATGACAATTAAAAGGACTATGTGTTTATACAAGACAAAGAATCTGTTTGCCACAAGTGTCCCTATATCTATGTCTGCTTTCTGATTGGCTCAGGTCGTTTCCCTCTAGAAAAAAACCTTGAATCCACCTATCACATGACAGAAGACCATGGCACAACCCTGTTCCCATGGATACAATGCTTAAACACTTTAATTTAATGAACTACTGATGTAAAAATGCATTTTGGTCAAAGCAGTGTTTACTATTACGTATGGGTTGGCAAAATTGGCATTGCGTCTGATTTTGGGAACGTATCATAGGTCCGCTCCAGCACTGGGACACGCCCATATTTTATGCCATTTACAACAACAATATTTCCAAGATAGAATGGACGCTGCAGTGAAAGGAATGGATTCTAAATAATGGAAAAAAACACCAAAGAACAAACGATGGCATTTGATTTCAGATTTCAAAATGTGTTCCATCGAGCGATGACGATGGTAAGGTATATGGTAAGCGAGCCCTCCTGCGTCCGATATCTCCACAGACTGGTGAAGACATGGAGGGAGAGGACAGAAGGGCGGGGGGTGGGGTTGGAGAGAAGCACAGAACAACATGGAGACTATCACACTGGGTAGCGGTTGAGGAAAAGCTGAGGACGGTGTGGATAATGAAAGAAAAAAACACAATTGACACAAAGATATTTATACAGGAAAACAAGCCAAAGAAAGATATTTGAAGAAAATGACTAGAAATGTAACAGGGAGAATGCGAAAAAGAATGAGGCATGAGAGAAGAAGAAGAACGGAGTGGAAAGAGGAGGAGAGGCATTCTGACAAGCGTGAAGCCCTAACAATGGAGCCTAACAAAGAGTAGCCAAATAGAAGCATCAATCACTGGTTTGGCTTACCCCCAACCCAAAAACCTTTTTTAAATAATAATTTAAAAAAAAATTCCTCACCCCCTCTTTTCACCCCTCCTTCTCCCAACCACCCTCTCTACCTCCCTCCATTTCTCTCTCCCCCTGCCACTCCCACCTCCCTTTTTCCCTTCATGTTATGCATCCCTATTTTCAAAACAACACAGACTGTTTGATATGTGCTGCCTCCTAGCCCTCAATCCAACAACATGTATTATTTTCTTCGTGCATCCCTCCTGCCATATGTCTGTTGACCGACATCAGATATACATCAAAATATACAATAAACAAATAAACACATAAATCGGCTTTGAATACTGTCAGAGGCAGTCAGTGCATCTGTTATGACTACAGATGAGGCAAACCTCTCAAATTGTATTATTTTATTTTTTATATCAATTGGTTTCAAAGACGCTGAGAAGGTTTATGCATTTCCAATTTACGTTTTTGCTATTTCTCATATCCCCCCTCCTCCCTCCTCTCTCCCTTCACCCTGCATCACACACAAAGAAACCATATCTCATGCAGACGGACGCATCAGGAGCGCAATCCTAAAATGAAGGAATGCATATTAAAATTGCTGATTCTTTTTAATTGCAACAATTCCTCCCCTGCCTCATACCTTTCTGGCTCTGGGATTCGTCCATATTGTCGTCCATTGTAGCGGGTTAGAGTCCTTTTGTCTCCCTTTCCTTTTTCAAAAGCCGTTTAAAGCCCCTTGCTGCCGCTCAGCACAGTTAGTGTATGTGTGTGTGTGCATGTATGTGTAAGATGGCGAGCGTGCACAGAATTGTGCCCCCCCCCCCCATCCCACACACACGCACGCAAATGACGGTGGCTTAGGAAAGTCCCCCTTCTACTGCTTCCCTCCCTCCTTATCTCCCTCTTCCTCTCTCTGTTTTGTTGTGATCTCTCATTCAGTTTGCTGTCTACTCTATAAACATATATACTATTCTAATCAGCTCTAATCAGCTATCCCTGTTTTCATCTTTTTTGTCTATTTTTTCCATTTAATTGGATGGTGTACCTTTTTATTTTCCTCAATTGCTTGTGAAACAGTCAATGTGTGCTGAGGTTTTCAATATGTATTTCATAATTAAATACTAATTAATTTGTTTAATTTACAGTATATCACCCACTGGTGATATTATAGCTTGATTTGACAAATTAAAATGCAATCATAAGCCATCATAAGTGTACGTTTTATAATGTAATATAATGCTAGTTCAGCATCTTAGATTTTTGGGTTTAACATTATAAAATTATTGATTAATGTGAGTATCAGGATTTGTTGCTACCGCAATACTTGTAGGTGTCGCAGGTTTACTCCATGCATGCCAGAGACGTCAATGTAATTTTAGTGGGTCAAATCATCCCACCACAAGCGGACACCAACGTGGCACTATCGGACCTACATGATGTGTCGGCACCAGACCCAACATCCGGACACGGCTGTGGTGGTGGCGGGGGACTTTCATAGGGCCAATCTAAAGAAAGTCATGCTGCACTTCGATCAGCACATTACGTGGGCTACCAGCGGAGAAAGAACTTTGGACCACTGCTATACGCCATTCAAGAGAGGCTACAAGGTATTAACAAAGGACAGTAGAGGAGGCGTTGATGACGAGGGAAGTAAATTGGTGGTCCGACCAAATTGATGCCGATCTTCTGGACGCCATGAGCGGCGTTGACTGGGTCAACGCCGTTCCGATGTTCCGATCCAGTTCCAGTGACGTCATCGAGTTTCCGTACGTAGTGACGAGCTTCATGGCAACACTAGGGGACACCATTGTCCATTCATCCATCCATCCATCCATTCTCGTCCGCTTATCCGGGGCTGGGTCGCAGTGGCAGCCGGCTAAGCAGGGCCCCCCAGGCTTCCTTCTCCCCAGCCACACTCTCTAGTTACTCCTGGGGGATCCCAAGGCGTTCCCAGGCCAGACGAGATATATAATCCCTCCAGCGGGTTCTGGGTCTGTCCTGGGGTCTTCTCCCAGTTGGACGTGCCCGGAAAACCTCTAAAGGGAGGCGCCCGGGGGGCATCCTAATCAGATGCCCGAACCATCTCAGCTGACTCATTTCGATGCGGAGGAAAAGCGGCTCTACTCCGAGCTCCCTCCGGATGTCTGAGCTCCTCACCCTATCTCTATGGCTGAGCCCAGCCACCCTGCAGAGGAAACTCATTTCGGCGGCTTGTATCCGCGATCTCATTCTTTCGGTCACTACCCAAAGCTCGTGACCATAGGTGAGGGTTGGAACGTAGATGGACCAGTAAATCGAGAACTTCGCCTTCCAGCTCAGCTCCCTCTTCACCACAACGGACCGGTACAGCGCCCGCATTACTGCAGACGCTGCACCAATCCGTCTGTCCATCTCCCGCTCCATTTTGCCCTCACTCGTGAACAAGACCCCTTTTCCGGCAGAGAACCATGGCCTCAGACTTGGAGGTGCTGACTCTCATCCCGGCTGCTTCACACTCGGCTGCAAACCGCCCCAGTGCATGCTGGAGGTCACGGTCTGATGTAGCCAACAGAACCACATCATCTGCAAAGAGAAGAGATGCAATTCTGAGGTCCCCAAATCGGACACTCTCCTTACCTCGGCTGCGCCTTGAGATTCTGTCCATGAAGATCACAAACAGAATCGGTGACAAGGGACAACCTTGGCGGAGTCCAACACCCACTGAGAACGTGCTTGACTTTGTGCCGAGAATACGAACGCAGCTCGCACTTTGTTCGTACAAGGACCGAATGGCACGTACCAACGGCCCCGGTACCCCATACTCCTGTAGTACCCCCCACAGGATTCCCCGGGGGACACAGTCATAAGCCTTCTCCAAGTCCACAAAGCACATGTAGACTGGATGGGCAAACTCCCATGCCCCACCCAACAACCCTGCAAGGGTAAAGAGCTGGTCCACTGTTCCACAGCTAGGAAGGAATCCGCATTGTTCCTCCTGAAGCTGAGGTTCGACAATCGGCCGGAGCCTCCTTTCCAGCACCCTGGAATAAACATTCCCCGGGGAGGCTGAGCAGTGTGATTCCCCCGATAATTGAAGCACACCCTCTGGTCCCCTTTTTTGAAAATGGGGACCACCTCCCCGGTCTGCCATTCCACAGGTACTGTCCCCGACATTCACGCTACATTGACTAGGCGTGTCAGCCACGACAGCCCGACAATGTCCAGAGCCTTCAGCATCTCAGGGGGAATCTCATCCACACCTGGCGTCTTGCCACTGAAGAGCTTTTTGACTACTTCAGTGACCTCTACCAAGGATATGGGTGAGGCTTCCCCCGAGTCTTCAGACTCTGCCTCTTCCACAGAGGACGTACTGGTCGGGTTCAGGAGTTCCTCAAAGTGTTCTTTCCACCACCCGACAATATCCTCAGTCTGGGTCAGCAGTTCTCCTCCCCGACTAAGCACAGCCTGAGCCAAGCCCTGCTTTCCCTTCCTGAGTCGCCGGACAGTTTGCCAGAATTTCCTTGAGGCCAACCGAAAGTCCCCAGTTCACCCTCACTACACGTTTGGGTTTACCAGGTCTGTCTGGCAGCCTCCCGCGCCGACACCATTGTCCCCACGGTTAAAGTGAAATTCTGAATCAAAAACGTGGGTCAATGGATCCATCCGTGACGATCTGAACGCCCATACTGCAGTGAAGGACGCAAAGAGGAGGTACAGAGACAGATTGGATACAGAGTGGATTCACAGATGGAGCAGCGCGACACCAGATGCCTATGGCAGGGGCTACGGACTATAACAGACTACCGGGGCAGATATCCCTCATCTGTGAATGCCGACATCTCTAGCAGACGATCTGAAATCATTCTATGCTCGGTTCAAGGCTAGCAACCACACTGTTAGCGGGACCGTGGCTGAAGTGAGTTCCATTGCTAAGGACTAGCAGTCTCTCTGTGACCGAGCACAATGTGGGGCTCTGATGAGGACACTGGGAAAGCTGCAGTTCCTGACGCCATATCTGGACAAGTACTGAAGACTTGTGCTAACCAGTGAGCTCCAGTGTTCACCATAATATTCAACCTCTCCCTGGCTGAGTCTGTGGTCCCATCCTGCTTCAAGTGGTCCACTATTGTCCCTGTGCCCAAGACTGCCTCTCATTTTTTGAGAGGCTGTTCAAGGACTACATCTGTGCCTTCTTACCTCCCTCGATGGACTGACTGCAGTTCGCCTACCGGCCAAACAGATCCACAGACAATGCTGTGTCGCAGGTAATACACAGCTCCCTCTCTCATCTTGACAGTTGGAAGGGGGGCTATGTGAGAATGTTGTTTATTGACTTTAGCTCTGCTTTCAACACCATAGTTCCCAGTAGACTGGCTTGCAAGCTGACTGAGCTGGGTCTGAACACCCCACTGTGCGCCTGGATCCTGGACTTCCGGACCACCAGGCCATAGGTCCTCAGGGTGGGCAGACACCATCATCAAGTTTGCAGATGGCACAGTGGTGGTGGGCCTGATCTCCAATAACGATGAGAAGGCCTACCTAGAGGAAGTTGCTAACCTTTCACTCTGGTGTTAAAACAACAGACTCATGCTGAATGTCTCCAAAACTAAGGAGCTGATTGTGGACTTTAAGAGGACTAAGCGCACTATTGGCACTACACACCCCACCCTGCAAGACCTGTACTCCAGGAGGTGTCTAACCAGAGCCTGTAGGATCATGAAAATTCACCCCCCTCCCACAACAAATTGTTCCAAATGCTGCGGTCAGGCAAGCGCCTCCACAGTCACATTGCTAGGAAACGCAGTTTCTTTCTGCAAGCCATCAGGACTGTAAGCACACATGCTTATGACATATGATCATATTTAGTTTGAAAAACAATGGTGGGCACCGATGGCCGTGTCGAACCTGAACCTTAACATGAAAACTATACCTTAAACCACACAAAATTATTGGTTGATCCTGTGATATGTGTGGAGTGTCACAAAAATAAATCATTGTTTATTGTCACAGGTGATTTAAGGCCGTTCTCCAAATTGGACCAAATGAGAAAATCCCACAACAATGATGTCAATGGTCAAACAGACAAAACAAAAGTGGGTCTTCATATACACTATGAAAAATTGGCACAATAAAAAAATTATTACCTTGAATTAAGTCTTCTTTGTAATAGCCAGCAGGGGCCGACATGACTGGTTGCAAAAAGAAGTCAAATTGTATGGTAGCAGATAAGAAAATTACACTAGCTCAGTAAACCTTTTCCTCATGAGTTTATGGTCTCATTCGCTAGTTTCCAGTATTATGCGAAACAGCATGACCTTCATTTTGTAAATTATGGTCATATTCAGAGTGGACCAACCAGGCTCTGATCAAACATCTGGGGGGGGGGGGGGGGGGGAGACATACACACATTTCCTGCACCAGAAACAAGTCACTTGTTTTACAAGTTGTACAAGGACGTTTTAGGGTACACAAGCTACATATGAATAAACTGTGAGATCGCTAATGGGAACATTGTTGTTCTGTTCAGATCTCCTGAAACCTTAGTGTGGGCTTCTTATGCCATATTTCAAATTAGATCTCCAATACGATCAGTTGCGACAGCACTACGGTGATAACGCTGTAGGAATTTTTTTTACAATCGGTGCACACCGTTGGGGTATCATCTATTTTATCAACAGGTCCCATTATTTCTTCTAAAGTGAGAATGTAATCAGTTTTCCCAATTGCGTTTTGTAATCAGTTTCTTTTTTTGAAAGATCAAAGCCATGACAACATAATCTACAGAAATAGACTTTTTGAGTTTTTTATTCCCTTCCAATCGCTGGTCAGCCATATCACGTTGTTGTTGTGGTTCTGCATGCTCGGTTGTTTCTCGATAGACCACAGCCCCAGGAACAACAAGTGAAAGAAAGTGAAATGCCCCTTTCACACAGATCATCTCCCATCAGACTTGTGTGAGAATAGAGTAAAATAGACGCTAAAACAGGGTATGATGGCTCGATAGAATGTGTATCTATGACACCGTGTACATTTAACTGTATATTTGGAAGTTGTTTGGTCAAATAAAAATGTGTCACTCTCGTACCCAGCTTGTGGCTGTCGGTCAACAACGCTGGGTTAATTTTAACCCTGGTTGGCATGGCATTGAGAAAGGCCATCAGAAAACAGTCCCGTCTTAAACTTGCACTGCTGAACACCCGTTCAAGTCCATAAATCAATCTTCTATCTCCACTCACATGTCTGAAAACTCTGCCCTAATACAGAACATCTCTCTCACCAAATTGGTCAACTTTTACAACAGCTCACTCTCCACGTACCTGGACCAGTTTGCACCTGGATCAGATAAGCATCGCCACTATTCATTTCACTGTAGATCCTGTATGTGTATGTGACAAATAAACATCTTAAATCTTGACTCTTAAGGCTGATACATACTCCGCGAGAAGCGAGAACTTTGTTCTCGCACCCAGGGCTGCGAGAACAAAATGACGTCATTTTGTTCTCGCAGCCCTGGTTCAGGAGTTCTCCCAGCTTGTTCTCGACATATCATCCGGACTGAACTTTGCTGACATTTGCTGCTGTGGGCAGGGCCTTTGAGGAGTTTCTCGTGAAGTATGAAATGTCCTGGCCAGAACGAACTTTGTTCTTGTTCTTGCCACCTCGAGAACAAGAACAAATTTCTCTGTTCTTGCAGAGTATGTATCAGCCTTTAAACCCACTCAAACAAAATCTGTCTCCTTCCCACACTCTGCCCCCTTGGTTCACTGACAAGCTGCACCACATGAAATCTAAGGGACGTCAGCTCGAGCGGCTGGCCAGGAAAACAGGTCTTGCTGTGCACGCAGAGGCATACAAGAGAGCAACATCTTTACAAAAACACCCTCAACACTACCCACTCTGCATATTACTCAGGAATAATCCAGTCTGGCTGTGATAAGCCAAGGATACTATTCTTCACCATCAACTCCTTAAACTGATGGAAATCCTCTCGCACTCATTCACCGTTGGCAAATGCAATAAATTCCTATGTTTCTTCCAAAACAAAATTGACACAACCATCTGGCCTCCCCCAACCCCCTGGACCCGAACCTGTCTACCCAATGCAGACAGATCAGACCTTCTCCTCATTCACCAAAATCTCTCCATCTGACCTATCCTCAGTGGTAGCCGGTATGAAGTCCACGACCAGTGCCTTGGACACGTTCCCCTCCACACTCATCAGTCCTGATGAGTCCTCATTACCTACCCACATCAAAAATGTCCCCACACTGTCATCATTCAAAAAAGCCCTCAAAACCCACCTATTCAGAGTTTCCCAGCTAAAGCCCTTCTCCCCCATGTTTATTCCATGTTTTTATTGTCTTCTATTAAAGAGTTTACTGCTTGTTTTTATCCTACTATATGTAAAGCCTCATTGAGTACTTTGAATGTGCTATATAAATGTGATGTATTATTATTATTATTAGTTTTGCCGTAAAATCCTGCAAATAATGATGGGTCCTATGGCTTTCATCTTCCCATTCCAGTTCACCAGTTCTCATGATTTATTGCCTTTTCCGAGCTGGAAAGGACCTTTTAACTCCTTCAACTAGGCAATCTTCACATCAGCTGATGTATATAGATCACAAAACCTGGGGGGTCTCACAGGTGCTGGTTCAGGTTCATTTCAGCTGGGGTTACAACTGTCAATTGCTGAAGAGTTCAGGACTTGACAAATTATCTTGTGGTTTGTGTGCAACAAACACTGTGCCCATGGTGTGATTCGCTCAATTGATTAGGTTTACAGTATTTTTTGGATGCTGAAGTCAGTTCCAGTTTCTACAGATGTTTTGAAATGAACTTAACACATTGTGAGTCACCATCAGAAGATGTAGATTGGAATTCCCTACCAGGTCAAACATCTCTCTGCAAGATTGTTTCTGCAGTATTCTTGGAATAGTAATCAACAAAAATGTTTTGGTTCTGGTTCGGGCTCTGTCAGAAGGGACCCATCAGATCCACCCCAACTATTTTTCAGGGATGACTTACGATGGGTTGTTGAAGCTGAAGAGTTTACACACCTGAAAATGGTGCCATTTTACATCCACTCATTTTTGCACGGTGAACTAGATTATGAGTTGTATATCATCCAAGTTGGCCAACAATGGGATCCTTATGGGATGCTTTGAGAAGCTGAGGTCTAAGGCTAAGGTTTTGTATGCCAATTTAACAACCCGGTAAATCATGTCTTCAAGAATGATGAACTAGGTTGAGGCATTTTCAGCAATTTCTCACTTTTTGAGCATTGTACAATATATAGTCTCACAATTTGAAATATCTAACATCTGATGGGAGACAAGCTCAAATCTGGATGAATGGGGGCTTCATAATTGTTTTGTGTGAACAAACTGACATGAATCAGTTCCTGAAATTAAATGTAATTAATCAAATTAAATCCATTAATTTCCATTAGTTTTGTTGAGCTCTGTTAGTTGTGAGGGGACGTGATTCATACTTTGCAGGGATACATTCACTGAATAAGTGATTCAAGTAATTCAGAATGGGGGAATGGCATGTGTTCAAGACAGAAAATACACACAGCTGATTCAGGTTGCTAACTTTTAATTGCTTTGATTCAAAAACATTGGTCTTGGACTGCAATCCAGATAGATGACAGTATCTAGATTGATGCTTGCCTGCTGCACAGGGTAACATTTAATGTTACTGTGGTTGCAAATGTGATTTGTATTTCACAGGGATAAACTGAGTGAGTGATTCAAGTTTGTTCAAAACATTTACATTTACATTTAGGACATTTGGCAGATGCTTTTATTCAAAACAACTTCCAATAAGTACATTTGGTAAAAAAAGAGAGAGCAATATATTGCTGATGGTACATATACATTAGAAATTAAGAAGCGTTCCTAATTATTTGGTTCACAGCAAGATATAGAATAGAATAGAATAGCACTTTATTTATCCCGAAGGAAATTCTTGTGCCAGGTTACATAGCAATACAGTACAAACAGAATGATAAAAACAGAATGATACAAAATAAGAAAATAAAAAATTAACTAACGGATTTACAAATTTACAGTTAAAATATACAGTTAAAATATACAAGTATGAAGGCATGGTAAGATACGATATTCGACGGCGAAAACAATTTGGCATGACATTAAGAATATTGCACATGATGAGAGGAGATGTATGTAACTAGCATAAGAACAGATGTACCATTTTCAAGTACCATGTTAAGTGCCATACAAACATCCAAGAACATGCAAGATGCTACACAATGCTACAAATACTACTAGTATCAGTGCCAAAATGTACAAACACGCAAGTAAGTGTAAGGGTTTGGGGAGGGACAGGAGTCCAAGCCTGGTTGGGTAGGTGGGAATGGATTAGTGAGAGGCGGTTAATGAGGGAAACCACGTGACACCTAACAGCAGTATAAAGTACTAATCTTTCTTAGAGGAGGTAGGTGGGGCATTGGAAAAGGCACCAGCTACCTCATTATTCTACTGGGGCACTTCAAAGCTTACTTAGGCGATGACTGGGAAACCGAGAGTGCTCTGGAGGAACAGCTTACCTGATCTGAACCTGAGGGGTGGCTTGTTGTGTACTTCTGGGATAGCCATGGTTTGTCCACAAAAAAACAAGTAGTTTACTGTCTATGTAAGCCGTAATTATAATTATATGGTGGCTGAAAAGAACAATAAACGGTTGGCTGCTCACTTGACATTACATTACAAAAGCTTCCTCTTGAGATACAGAATGTATCTCAAATGTTTTTAAGTAAATGGGTGGCGAAAATAAACATTGCAACATCACAATGCTTCCTTGGTGGCCACATTAACAATGGACCATTCCCTACTCAAGTGGCAAGTCCCGCCCCCCCTAGTTACTGTTGCTATGTCCCACAAGCTTTCCCACAGCTCTGCAGCATGTTAGTAATGTCCACTGAACAACGCCCCCCTGCTGATGATTCTCTCTCAAGGATTCCTGACAATATCGCTGTATGTTATTTGCCAAATGCCGCTACTTTATCTAAGAGAGTTGTACAGAAAGGCCTGAACTATTTGACACAAGGATATATCCATGACATTCGGATTTCGGACGGAGCAGATAACAACATAAAACTTGATGCTAAGTGTTGGCGATCTATGCGGAAGACACAAACGCCTTACAGACTCCACATTGAAATTCATCAGGACGACATCGTGGAGTCCTACTGCTCATGTAAAGCAGGGTGAGTACGTTAGTGATGTGTTTACAATGAAAATAAGCCTAAGATCTGCTAACTACTAGCTACAATGGGCTAATCACCTAGCTATGCTAATCACACAATGGCGCGGTAACAATCTGGTCCTCACGAAAAAAACATTTCACTGCTCAATGTACCTGTACACTGAAATAGTTAAAATTTAAATTTCAACTAATTAGCGAGCTTTGTAGCTTTTTGTGTCGGCGCTGCTGTAAATTGATGTGTGGAGTCGCTATCAACCATTTGATTGTTGCACTTGTGAACTTTCAGTGTTTTAAGTACATCATAAAAACCACTGCGTTCAGTAATTGCCTTATCAGATACAGCACCTGTAAATAACTCGGACACAAAAATGACAGACCCACTTGGATCACATCCAGTCAATGCTTTGAGGGTTGTGCTTGACTTATAGTCACTATAAAGCTGACTCTGTAAAGCCAGTGCAGATGGCACCTGGGTCTTACATTCAGTACCATCAATAATGACGAAAGTAGAAGGAATTATTTTCCTTCTACTTTTCAGGCATGTTTTTAATAATAATGTCTGAGGCCATATGTAGTTGGCCTCATAGAGGCCACCAAATTTTAAATACATAAGCTCTATCCATGTATTAAAAACAAGTCCTGCAGACTGCATGGATACTCCAAATCTCGATGAAACGCGCTCCCTGTAATCTCTCTGGATATCTGTGGTCATTATTTCACGTTCCCCAAGCGCATCTAAGAACCGTGTTGTTCTAACTAAATGTATCTGTAGTCTAATATAAGAACCATGTTGTTCTAACTAAATGTATCTGTAGTCTAATATAAGAACCATGTTGTTATAACTAAATGTATCTGTAGTCTAATATAAGAACCATGTTGTTCTAACTAAATGTATCTGTAGTCTAATATAAGAACCATGTTGTTCTAACTAAATGTATCTGTAGTCTAATATAAGAACCATGTTGTTCTAACTAAATGTAGCTGTAGTCTAATATAAGAACCATGTTGTTATAACTAAATGTAGCTGTGGTCTAATATAAGAACCATGTTGTTCTACCTAAATGTAGCTGTAGTCTAATCTATGAACACAACAACGCGGGACAAGCTTTGTTTGTGGGACATCATGGCGGCTCTGTGAAGGAGGTCCAATGCTGGTCGGACCAATCGGAGTCTATGCTGCAGGATTGCTTTGGTGACGCGGACTGGGACATGTTCCGGGTCGCGTCGGACAATAACATCAGCGAGTACGCGTCCTCAGTCACCGGGTTCATCAAGAAATGCATAGATGACGTTGTTCCTACTAAGTCGGTTCGGATTTATCCCAACCAGAAACCATGGATTAATGGCGATGTTCGCGCCGCACTCCGCACGCGTAACGCTGCCTTTGACTCCGGGAATATGGTGGAATATACAAGAGCCCGCTACGACCTCCGCAAGACCGTCGGCTCTGCCAAGCGGGAGTATAAGAACAGGGTGGAGGACAAATTCAAGAGCCACGACGTGAGGGGTGTGTGGAAGGGGCTGCAGACAATCACGGACTTCAGAGGGAGAACCAGCGGTGTAGAGAACTCCTCTACCTCCCTCCCAGGCGAGCTAAACACCTTCTTCGCTCGGTTCGACGTGAACGGCAGCCCGCCAAAGTCAGCGCTGCCTGAGGAGGCCAGCCTGCTGAACATCTCAGAGGCTGACGTGCGCAGAGCCTTCAAGCGAGTGGACATCCGGAAGGCGGCGGGCCCAGACCACATCCCGGGGCGCGTCCTCAGAGCATGTGCAGACCAGTTGGCAGGAGTCTTCGCAGACATCTTCAACCTGTCCCTGTCCCAGGCTGCTGTTCCCGAGGTCTTCAAGATGTCCACCATCGTGCCTGTCCCTAAACACCCCAAGGTAACCTGCCCGAATGACTGGAGACCCGTAGCCCTCACCTCGATTGCCAGTAAATGCTTCGAGAGGCTGGTCAAGGACTTCATTTGTTCCATGTTGCCTGCCACGCTGGACCCATGGCAATTTGCTTACCGTCAAAACAGATCCACCGACGACGCCATTGCCATGGCACTTCACACCGCCCTCTCTCACCTGGAGGGGAAGAACTGTTGTGTGAGAATGCTGTTTGTGGACTTCAACTCAGCGTTCAACACGATAGTTCCTGCCAAGCTCGACACCAAGCTCAGGAGTCTCGGCCTGCACCCGACCATGTGCAGCTGGATACTGGACTTCCTGTCGGGCCGCCGCCAGGTAGTGAGGATGGGCAGCACCACCTCAGAGCCGCTGACCCTCAACACTGGAGCCCCTCAGGGATGCGTGTTGAGCCCTCTCCTCTACTCCCTGTACACCCACGACTGCATGGCTATGCACAGCTCCAACGTCTTCATCAAGTTTGCTGACGACACGACAGTGTTGGGTCTGATCGCCGACGACGACGAGACAGCCTACAGGGAGGAGGTTGGATCACTGGCACAGTGGTGCCAAGAAAACAACCTCGCCCTCAACGTCAAGAAGACCAAGGAGCTGATCGTGGACTACAGGAAGCGGAGAGGAGAGCACGCCCCCATCTCCATCGACGGTGCTGCAGTAGAGAGGGTCAGCAGCTTCAAGTTCCTCGGCGTGCACATCTCCGAGGACCTCACATGGACCACGCACACCACACACGTGTTGAAAAAGGCCCAACAACGCCTGTATTTCCTTAGGCGACTGAGGGAATTCAACATGTGCCCCCGCATCCTCAGAACATTCTACTCCTGTACCATCGAGAGTGTTCTTACAGGATGCATCACCGTCTGGTACGGGAACTGCACCGCACTGGAGCGTAAAACACTACAGAGGGTGGTGCGGACGGCCCAGTACATCGTTGGAGGTGAGCTTCCCTCCCTCCTGGATATATACACCAGGCGGTGCGTGGCCAAGGCCAAACGGATTATTAAAGACAATAACCACCCCAGCCACGAACTGTACACACTTCTACCGTCAGGCAGGCGATACCGCAGTATCAAGTGCCACACGAGCAGACTCAGAGACAGCTTCCACAGTCAGGCCATCCGGCTGCTGAACAAGTTCGGCATCAATGTCTAAATGCTAGTGCTAAGTGTTACTGCTAGTGCTAGTCCTGGTGATAAGTTGTTACTGCTGGAGCTAGTGCTGGTAGCAGTGCTAAGTGTTGGTGCTAGTGCTGGTGTTACTGCTATTGCTGGTCCTGGTGCTAGTGTTACTGCTAGTGCTGGTGCTAGTGTTACTGCTGGAGCTAGTGCTGGTAGCAGTGTTAAGTGTTGGTGCTAGTACTGGTGTTAGTGCTAGTCCTGGTGCTAGTACTGGTGTTACTGCTAGTGCTGGTGCTAGTACTGGTGTTAGTGCTAGTCCTGGTGCCAACTGCTGGTGCTAGTGTTGTGTTGACTGTCTGAGAAGGTATTCTGTGACATTCTGTGAATGTCAGCATATAACAATGTATATTTTAGTACATTGATTTATATGTGTATTGCTCACCTGGACATTTTTGCTGTATATTCCATTTCATTTTATATTTCATTTACTTATTTTACAGAGAATTTATATTCATAGTTCTATTTCTATTTTGTATTCTTTTATAATTACTGTCGGCTGTCGGGCGTTTTGCACAAAAGTTTTTCACTCACTGCTTATACTCACGTGTAAATTGTGAAGTGACAATAAAATACTTGAAACTTGAAACTTGAAACTCTGTTGCAAGGGGCGTGGTGCAGTGGGGACGGTGGCACAGTGCTTGCACTGCTGCCTCACAGCAAGAAGGTCCTGGGATCGATTCCCACCTGGGGCACTGTTGACTCGGGGTGCCCAGGTGGGTTATCTCCCAGCCTTTCTGTATGGAGTTTGCATGTGCTCCGTGGGGTCTCCTTCCACAATAAGAACCCCAATTAAAAACATGCGAACAATCGCTTCTCCGGTCCTGTCTCTGACCAAGATGTGGACACAGAAATTTGGAGCTGATGGTCCCTGGGCGCTGTCGTGGGTGGCTGCCCCTGGAGGGGCAGCATAACTGGATGGGTGAAATGCAGACTTATTTTCCACAGGCCACCCTCCCTGCATGCGTGTGTGTTTGGCAGCCACCACTTCCAGCATGCTGTGTTTGTGACCAGACAAGTGTGGATTAATAAAGTTGTTGTTCTTCTGTTCTTCTTCGTCTTAAGAAATCAGGCAATCTTATTGGTTATTATTTTCTGCGTGACTGACAGTGTGGAAAGGTCCATTGCTGACCTGGCTTCTTAATGAGTTGTTTATTTGTCCAAACATGTTGCTACACCTGGGCGCTAAAGGGAGAAATTGACAATGGGAATTTTGTTTGGTATACAAAATTAGGGGAAATATTGCTTTGTTTCTTCTCATTGATTCCAGTCCAGTCCACAAGGTTCCAGAGAGACTACTCCCAGTCCCTTCACCCCTGACTCACAAATCATTAACAGACAAGGTACTGTGTGAGGACAAGCAGAACCATAGCGACTGCTGTAATAAACCAGTGGTTCAGCGCCACGCCTGCAACCAACAATTCACCATCCAGGTCACTGCCCAGGAGTCAACCTGAGTGCAGTCTTGCTCCATCAGCCACATGGCCTCTGGCATACATCAGCCACAAGTTATGGCCATGGGAGATTGTATTGTGCTCTAGAGATAGATTTCCGAGTAGTGAAATTACTTTTAAGGGACAACATAAACCTAAAACTTCTTCAGATGAAAAGTGTTGTAGAGGGATACAGTGTGGTGTTATGGATTGATCCTGGTCCGTATTTTGACATAAACGCATGGTTATTGGAAGTTTTTGGTTCCCAGGTAACATCAATCAGAGCTTAGAAAACAGGTAACATTAATCAAGCTTAGAAAACAACCATTGAGCCTTATAACTGTTTAACTTATACAGGGGGTATATGTTGTTGTTTCATTCCTTCCTTTGACAACACAAGATTGCATCCCATGCTTTCGGTTTTGAAGGAGCAGCATGACATGTCCTGTCAGCATGCTGTCTGTGATTTTAAAGAAAAACAAGGACGGAATCACCAACAGCACCTCTGCAAGTTGAGCAGGTGTGGTCAGATGTGAAGGAACGCATACAGGCCCAAATTTGACATATTATTCAGCTTGCTTTGTCGTGCTGTGGATAGTGACAACTATATTCATCAGTTATATCAACTCTTTCCAGGGTATAATTTCTTCAACAGTGTCATAATTCTTCTATCTTAGCCGGTTGTCTCTGACATATTAATGAACTACACTACTTTGTCATTGTTACATTCTTGTAGGTTGAATGTCTTTGCATTCTCCACCATTATAATGATATTGTGATTATTTTGACAGATATTGGGATTTGATTCACTATTACTGGGAATGATCAGGTTTTCTTACATTGGGAAAAAAAATATATAGGCCAGGGCATCTCCGCAGCACTACAGTACTTAATTTATAATGAGCACTTGTGTTGTGTCACTGCCCCGCACTGTCCAGAGGCGTAAAGCCCGCAGGCGAAGGCAACTGCCACTCAGTGAAAATGTCATTGTTATTTCCCCAATCTCCTCCTCCTCAGAGCTGAGCAGTAACCAAACTCCCTCTGATTCTAACAATAAACAGGAGGAGGCCAAAATAGGTTTTATGAATATCAGATCGCTTTCAACTAAAGCGCTCTTGGTCCAGGATCTAATTGTTGAGCATAGGTTAGATTTCCTGGGCCTGTGTGAGACCTGGTTAAAACCAGAAGTGTATCTGCCCCTAAATGAAGCTACTCCACCAAATTATGTGAACTCACAACTATCACGTGAATCTAGGAAAGGTGGTGGAGTGGCGCAGATCTCTAGCTCGAAGCTGGTCCTAAGACCAAAGAGCAATTACACGTTCTCATCTTTTGAAGTTCTTGCCTTTAGCTCCTCAGCTCGCATTAGGCAGAGAGATCACGGCATTGCAGACTCCTTTTTCTTGGCTGTAGTCTACCGCCCTCCGGGCCCTTATTCAATCTTTGTGGATGAGTTCTCTGAGTTTGTGGCTGATCTTGCAACCTACTCTGACAATGTTCTGCTTATGGGGGATTTCAACATCCATGTGAATAACCCATGCGACTCTCTTGCGAAAGCTTTTCTGTCCATTATAGACACATTTGGATTCACACAGCATGTTCAGCTACCTACCCACACCGGTGGAAACACATTGGACCTTGTCCTGACTCGTGGAGTTGAAGTTACAGATTTAAGTGTCTCTCCTTATACTTCAGCTCTCTCCGATCACTGTCTGCTCACTTTCCAGGTGGTTGTATCTTGCCCAAGGGACGACCGCCAGGCTACCTATAGCTGCCGTCGTATCACCCCTGACACCTCCACAGCCATGGCAGATAAGTTACCCCTGTTACTTGCTCCTTTTGCTGACTTCAGGGGTTCAGTGGATTGTCTCACAAATGAGTTTAACACCGCTTTATCCGCAGCCATCGACTTTGTTGCTCCTCTTGTAGTTAAAAAGCGGAAAGCAAAAAGACCAGCACCATGGTTCAACGAAGACACGCGTACCCTCAAACGCGACTGCAGAAAACTTGAACGCAAGTGGCGCTCGACTAAACTTGAAGTCTTCCACCTTGCATGGCACGACAGCCTGCTTAGCTACAAAACTGCGCTAACCAACTCCAGAAATGCCTACTTCTCCAGTGTCATCAACTTAAACAAGAACAACCCGAAGTTCCTCTTTGACACTGTAAAAGAGCTGACGCAAAAACAACCTCACAACTTGGACTCCTCCCTCTCAGCGAGCAACTTCCTGGAGTTCTTTGATCACAAGATCGAATCAATTAGGAAAGACATTGATGCGTCTCTCGCCACTCATCCTGAACATTCGTCAGGTGCGGTGCCACGCATTCTCCCTGAAGCTACTTTCCAGCAGTTTAGCACAATCTCGTTGGATGAGCTTGACAAGCTAATACAGGCATCTAAACAGACTACCTGTTTGCTCGACCCTGTCCCTACCAAGGTTCTAAAAGAACTTTTCCCAACGGTTGGAACGGCTATGCTCAACATCATGAACCTATCATTGTCGACAGGCTCAGTTCCCTCTAGCTTTAAGTGTGCTGTGGTAAAACCTCTACTCAAGAAGCCTGGCCTCGACCCCGAAGCTCTCAGCAGCTATCGGCCCATCTCTAACCTTCCTTTCCTCTCTAAAGTATTGGAAAAAATTGTAGCTAGCCAAATCATCAATCATCTGACGGCAAACAACTTATTTGAACCATTTCAGTCTGGTTTCAGGAGCCTATACTCTACTGAAACCGCTGTGACCAGAGTGGTAAACGATCTCCTCCTTAGCATGGACAGCAATGCAAGCTCCCTGATGGTGTTGCTTGACCTCAGCGCCGCTTTTGACACAATTGACCATCGCATCCTCCTTGAGCGTCTCGAACACTACGTCGGCATCAAAGGCACTGCTCTTCACTGGTTTAGATCCTACCTCTCAGACAGAACACAATTTGTTGTCTGCAAAGGATCAAAATCGAAGCACTGCAACTTAAGCTTTGGTGTTCCCCAGGGGTCGGTCCTTGGTCCACTGCTCTTTGCAATCTACATGCTCCCTCTTGGCGATATTATTCGCAGCTTTGGCATTAGCTTTCACTGCTATGCGGACGACACCCAAATCTACATTCCCATTGGATCAAAAGACTCCCCCCGGCTCCAACAGATCCAAAAGGTTGAATCCTGCCTCGCTGCAATCAAAAGATGGATGTCCCAAAATTACTTGCAGCTTAACACGGGGAAAACTGAGATGATTATCTTCGGCCCGAAGCATAAACAATCACAACTTGATGACGTCACCCTCTGCCTTGAGGGATCCACTATTGCCCAAAGCTCCTGCGTCAAGAATCTTGGTGTTCTGCTTGATCCTACGCTTTCTTTCGATCAGCATGTCAAAAGTATCACCAGAACTGCCTTCTTTCATCTTAGAAACATTGCCAAGATCAGACAAATGCTATCCGCTGCGGACGCAGAGACACTCATCCATGCATTTATATCATCCAGACTGGATTACTGTAATGCACTGTTCTCTGGCCTACCGAGCTCTACTACAAAAAGCCTCCAGCTCGTACAGAACGCTGCTGCTAGACTTTTAACGAGAACTAGGAAGTTTGACCACATTACTCCTATTCTCACTTCCCTCCACTGGCTCCCAATAAATGCCAGATCAGATTTTAAGGTGCTACTTCTTACCTACAAGACCCTGCATGGGTCCGCACCATCGTACCTGAAGGACCTTATTGTTCCCTATTGTCCTTCTCGGCCGCTCCGGTCCTCAGGAGCTGGCCTTTTATCAATTCCAAAAGTAAATAAAAAATCAGCAGGAAACAGGGCGTTCTCTTATCGAGCACCCTATCTGTGGAACAGTCTGCCACCTGTAATCAGGGAGGCTGACTCTGCTGATATATTTAAGGCGAGACTAAAAACCCACCTATTTACCCTCGCCTTTGGCTGCTAGGAGTGCCCCTCAGCTCTAATTTACAGCTAAATCAATACCGTTAGCACTAGCCTACCCTAGCTGCCGATGGGTACTAGGTCTGAGGTTCTTGTATGTTTTCTGCTTACTGTGCTCCATCTAACCCTCATGTTGTCTCCATTATCTAGAGTGCTGCTGTGATCGTGACTGGATACCTGGCCACCTCACCTGCCGGCTACCAGCTTGCTCTCCAGCCAGCACCCCATCACATTATTATTATTATTATTATTACTATTTCATTTACTATTTGTACTTTGTTATTTGCACTCTGTCATTTGCATTTTTGTCATGCTTTGTTACCCCTGTTTTTAAATGCCCGTATGACACCCATTGCACTCTGAACCATCCCTGGAAGGAGGGATCCCCCACTCTGAGGTTCCTCCTCGAGATTTCTTCCTTGTTAATTAAGGGAGTCGTTTCTTGCCCTTAGGGGGGCTTGGGCTAGGGGGGTGTCATGAATCACGTTTGGCCCATAACAATCTGGCCTGTAAAGCCCTTTGAGACTGTCTTGTGATTAAGGGCTATACAAATAAAATTGAATTGAATTGAATTGAGCACTTGAGTGTATTGCGATTTCCATAATATTGTAATTTATTTTATTTTATTTATTATTTACAGTTTCACATCTGATCTCTAAAGTGTAGTCTTTTGATCTGTCATCTGAATGATGCCTTTATTGTTATACTTATGTTATTCTGTTATTGTTATGATTATTATTATGTTTCACAGCAAGAAGGTAAGAAAACCTTTTGGCCTGATACATTTGTCTTAATAAAAGGCCTTAAATTGGAAGTATTTTGGCTTTGGTTCTCTTTTGACGCTTCAAGGTAGATCTTGCCTTTGTCGCTCGCCAGCTTCCGCAAGAGACTCAAGACCCACCTGTTCAGAGTTCACCTGGACTCTACATAACCCCCCCCCCAGCACTAACCTGCGTGTTTATATGTCTTAACACCTATTAATGGCACTTAGCATTGTTGTTCGTTCTCAGATGTTGTATCATGCTTAGAATTGCACGCCTGCCCAGCTACTTATGCAGGCAACTTGGCAATTATGAAACTCGTTCTATTCGTCTCGTAAATATGAATGCTCGAAAACAGCTCTATTCTTATCTTCAGGTACCACAGTGATATATTGCTGCCTCTCCTTCAACAAATGTACTCTTTGTAAGTCGCTTTGGATAAAAGTGTCTGCCAAATGCCCTAAATGTAAATGTAAATGTAAATATTCAGGGCCGAGGCAGGGATCTTAGGCTGAAAAAGGTTGGTGACCACTGCGTTAAAGCAACAATGGGGGAATGCTGTCCCCTCAATGCTAATGTAAACCCTGGTTGGATAAGGATTCAAAATTGGATATGAAGATGAAATCTGACGCATAGTTTCAGTGTTAAAACTGATAAAAGAATTGCTGTCTGTGGTTCTATATGGGCTGTGGCAATCATTTTGAAAAATAATAGCTCGCAGCAACATATTGAATAAAAGAACTATGAACTAGTTCATTTTTGGAACTGTGAACTTAGTTCAAAGTTTTGAATTATGAACTATGAACTGAACTAGTTCATTTTAAAATGTGTGAACTGAACTTTGAACTAGTTCATGTAGAAAGTGAACTTTCCCAACACTGAAATGCACACATGATGAACCAGCCATCACCACACACACAGTACAATACACTACATCACCATTACAATCTCTATATTAAACTGGTTTAACAACATCTACTTGTGGTGTGATCCTACTGCAACATGTTTTGTCATTTTCACTTAAGCTAATTTGTAATGATGTCGTTCTCTGTTCCCAGGGAATCCCAACCTGTCTTTATCACATATGCAATTGTGTCTAATTCATAGCCGTGAGTGCCCTCTGCAGGCTAGAGGTATAGCATTGAAAGGCTGTAAGAACACAACAGTTTCACCATACATACTTAATATAAAAAAACATTCTATTAAAACATACCAAGGGAAAATAACATTCAGCAACATAAGCATCATCACACTGTAAACAGCAATGTATTAAGAACTATCAACCCAAGTCCAGCGGGTAGCAGTATTCCTCCATGTTTACAGAAGAAACCTGAGGCCACAAAGAAACAATATTAAAAAATCCCACATAAGAATGTACATTTTATTAAAAACATCTAGCTACCTAATGACTGATGTAGCTTTGCAACCTAGCCAATAGATAGCACACACATGCACACAAATGTTTGTTGTATAAACAATGTAATTGTATGTATGCTTGTGTGCACAAGCCATGTGCCTGTATATGTTTTCTATTAACTACTGTGTTTTCTCATTTAAATGCAGTATTACACTTGTGTTACAAGTGTGTACACTTAAGTAATCATGCCCTAACACTATTCAAGAAGTAAAAATGTTTTTTGCATGCATCCCTATTTTCTAGCATCACTTTTTCTTTTTTGTTTACCCATTCCTCTGTTTAGATGTCTCATTTAAATTTTGGTTAACCAATTATAATTCCCTTTCCTGTATTTTCCACTTGACTCATGTATGCTTCTATGCCAACTACATATTAGCAGAGCCAGCGAGCCAGGACAAGCTTTTCAGAGCCAGCTAAGACTGCAGGAGAAGCAACAGCAGAGCAAGGGCCAGGGCGGTGGTCTGAGCATCTGGCGGATAGAGCGCCTTGGCTCTGTCTCCATCCATATGGCCGTAACGAGACGGAAGTGGGCGATGCCAATACTTTTTCTGAATACATGTGGAAACTGGAGAAGGAGTCAATAGAATGCTGTTTCTGGGAGATCGCTTCATCCCTTCACTGGACCTGACCCTTGGCACCCCAGAACAATGCAGGTCCCTCATGTCTGCCAGGTGGCACGCATAAACCTGCAGCAGAATTTAAATGGGCAAGCAGTCCCAAAGACATGGCAGTGAGTAGCAGCATGTTAATCTAGAGTTTTGAAAAGATTGTTTGTTTTCTCTGTATTTGCATGATTTTCTATCTGCTTTTAATTCAGAAAATTAGCTGTTCAATCCGAATAGAATAGTTTATATCCAATAGACCACAGAATATGACGTGAATGTTGTGTTCATAGATGCTAGTTTCACCAGCGTTTCGGTTTCCAGATTAATTGCAAGTCTTAGCACGTTAACGTTGACAGCCCTGATTTGATACAGCAGTTTGAACTTTGAACTTTTCTAAGCACTTATTGTTATGCACTAATACAAATGTATTTACCTGCAGAAGTGCCTGGCTTGCCGGGCGTTTTTCACCTCTATTCACTTTCAGTTGTCCTCTCTCCACCTCCCTCTTATGCAATGAACCCTCACCGGTAAATAAAGCATCCTATCATATCTGGAGACAACGGAAGTATGGAAGCCCTTTTCTGCCACTTGAAAAAAAGTCACATAAAATCTCATAATTATAAAATTAAAATTGTGACTTAACTATCTCATAATTATGAGATCAATTAATCTACTAATTGTGATTCCAAAATGCTTAAGCGTATCGTAGCCATCAATGTGCCAAATGTGACACTGACTAGAGGTTTCAAGTTGCAGTCGTAATTATGAGATACTAAGTCATAATTATGAGATTTTATGTGATCACCGATATCCAAATTTCCTAGTATCTTTTATTCACTGTAGAATTTTAGAATGTAATACTTAATGATTTGATGATACGACTGGTACATGCGCCAATATGTGAGTACTGGCACCTTTTCCCCCATTTCAAGCACTGTTCAGAACATCAGAAAGGATGCTGTTAACATGAGCCTGAGAACTGAGAACTTGAATTATTCGAAAAGGTGGAAGGTGTTTCTGAGGATCGGGTTTGGAGAAGATGGAGAAGGAGAAGGCTCTCTGGAGTGGTTAAAAAGCTGAGTTTTTCAGGGGAAGAGGATACTTGTTTTGAACTTATGCTGCTTGAACCACGGTAGTCAATGCATGGGCACAATGCAACCACCAACCAGCACCAACAGGAGAGAATAATGGTCTTATGATGCCTGCGGGTGGGGAGTCATGGATTCTTCTCCCAGGTCATGGTAAACAGCAAGAATAGATGGGGGTCTGGGGGAAAAGCCCAACACGTTCCTAGAAGTTGAGTGCATGAGACATAAGAGACGCGCTGATGACTTTCAAGTACAAAGTGTGGCCCCACTTTTCAGCCTACACTGAAAAAAACAAAATTCAAGCAAACTGCACTCGCATCTAATGCGGCATCGCCCGACATCAACGTCTAATAAGACAAAATCAACTGCTCCTCCAAATCAATGCACAATGGATGAGACAAACCTACGGAGCCACTCAGAAAAAGTCAAAAACATTCCGACATCGACTGCCAGCTGCAAGGACCTACGTCCAGTGGAAGCTCGTCGATAGGGTCGCCACCCCCCATTTCTAGAGAAGAAGTCTACTTAAACAAGTGTAACAGCCAAAGTCAGTATTGAATAGCGCCACTAGGAGTGCACCTTATTTTATTCACCTCATATTATTTGTTCTGTTTTTGCCACTTCTGCGGCACAGTGGTTGAAAATCACTGGAGTAAACTATGAAACCAAATTGGAAGGTGTCGTCTGCCGTCTCTCCACAAAGATCTCACACACACCTAGCCTGTCATTACAAGTGTCACTTAAACATCATTCTCTGGACATCGCTCCACACAATAACGAGTACGAATCGGACAGAGGATTATTGGAGGAGTATTGGAACTCACTCTGCACTTGGCAGAGTCGGCGTTGGATGTACTTATTGCCGTTACCTTCCGGCTTACTGAGAAGAATTGTAGGATACTGTATCAGAAAGGTTCTATCTGGATTAAAATAATATTAAAAGAAAAGAAGAAAACTTTTCCTCTGTGGGATTGAGTGACTCCAAGCTACGTTTTTGCTGTGGATTATGGACTATTCCACACAGACTATTCTACTGGACTAAGTGAGTATAAGACGTGGCCTGATTTAAATAAAAAACTTTTTCAGTTTCCTCTATGATTGTTGTGCCTTACATTAGTAGGACTTTTCAGTGTCTTTGTTTCATAGCAATGCATCTTTATAACATTTTTGGAAAATCAGATACCCACATTTATTCCAGAACGACACGGTGGGGCAAATTGGAAGTTGTGTTTATGATGATTGAGTACATAATGGCATCCCACTCAGACTTGCAGGATGACTAGTTTGACTCTGACCCTGACATAGAACCTTACCTGAGACACACCGTTCCTTGACATACGACTTCAGACCTTGAACTACAGGTACAGGACCTTAAGGGGGAGTTTGAAAGACTGTGGGGATGTCTACAGGACTCCCTGGACCTGCAGCGCAACGTGCTCAGACGTAGCAGACGGAGCAGCTTGATCAGAGGAACTCTAATAACGATCAAACCCAGTTCCTATGGCCACTTCAACTCCATACACACCTGCTGCGACCAGGGGACAGTGTGCGTTGCTGGATACGGCACCTCCCTCTCTTTCCTACAGCCACATTCTGTTGAACAACACATATAGGATGATCGCTGCTGCATTGCATCATGCCAAGCTGGAGCCCCCTGTGTTTGCTGCCGATACCGAAGTGCACCCTGATGACAGGTTACAGGCTGTCAATACTTACAGATACTCCCTGAAGCTAACTGACATGCAGGTACTGAATGAACTGCCACATTTCCATCCTAAGGAGCCTAGCAGATGGTTTAAAGCACTCAGCTGACATGTTTTCACATGGACACAATTTTGCCAGCTCTTCAGGACCATTTTTCTGCCTTCTGACAACCAAGAACGTGTCCTGAGAGGCATTCTCAACCATGTCCAAGCACCGGCTGAGTTTCTCCCAACATTTGTGGCCCATATGCTGAGTGAATTTGACAAATTGAAGAGCTCACTACCAGAGCAGCACTCTGAAGAGGTACAGAGTTGCACTTTATGGCATGCCTATCTCCTCAGTGATGGACTTGTTGCTGAGAGCTCACAAGCTCCATGCTGTCCTTGGTCCAGGCGGTCACCAGGCTTCTCCATTGCATTTCAGAGACCACCAGAAGACAGAGCCCCACTGTTTCAAATGCCTGTGGCCTGGATTCACATCTTGCACTTGCCCGAGCTGCAACGCTGCATCCCATATGGGCGTCACCACTCGCCCAATCACCGTTAAGGCTTACTCACGCCGCACTAGTAATCATGACTCCAGGTATAGGGGCGCCAAGGTCTGAAACAGACACCAGAGTGTTCACAGACACCCCGCCACTCGCCAGGAGATATCAGGAGACTTCAGGTGGGGGGAGGACATTTCACAGAGGCCATCCTCCCTCCAGACACTAGTTGAGCCTCGCACACAGGCCTCATCCTCAAGAGCTACATGCTCTGGGCCATGTTGAGGACACTGATTCTCAAGCTCATTGGAACACATGAGAACCAGAATGAACTTTGCTACCAATTGGCTTCATGAACAAGCGCTACTACCAACATTCATAATTCACAATCTGTCATCGCCTTTCATTCTGGGAATGGACTTCATGTTCTGGGAATGGACTTCATGACCAGAGCCTCGATATTCATCCACGTCCCCTCCAGAACCATATTAATGTGGTGGATGAGGACCGGGCAGTCGAACATTTTGAGGGGGAAAACATTGTGTCCCTTGATACTCATTCCGCTCTCATGATAAAACTTGCTCAGGCAAGCCTTAGGGGAGGGACAGAATGCATCCATGGTCGGTCTCCTCACCCAGTTAGACAACATGTTTGATCATGGGGACATCATTGCCCAACGCACATGTGGGCAATGATGGAGAAACATGGAGGGGAGTGATTGGGATGAACGGCCTGCCCGATCAGAACCAGATGTGTTTTGTTATTGGACTTCCGTGCTAGTCATGGACTGGCCATAACAAACACCATGTTTGAGAGCTGTCAACTGATCACCACCTGGTGGTGAGTTGGATCAGATGGCGCGGGATGCTGCCAGACAGACCTGGTAAACCCAAACGTGTAGTGAGGGTGAACTGGGAACGTCTGGTGGAAGCCCCTGTCCGGAAGAACTTCTCGTGCATCCCGGGGAAGGTTGGGGACATGGAACCTGAGTGGGCCATGTTCAGAAACTCCATTGTAGAGGCTGCAGCTCGGAGCTGTCGGTGCCTGTCGTGGCGGCAACCCAAGAACCCGTTGGTGGACACCAGCGGTGAAGGAAGCAATCAGGTTGAAGAAGGCGGCCTTTCGGGCCTGGTTGGCCCATGGGTCTCCTGAAACAGCAGACGGGTAACGGGAGGCCAGAAGGACCACGGCTTCAGCAGTCGCTGAAGCAAAAACCCGGGTTTGGGAGGAGTTCAGGGAGGCCATGGAGAAGGACTTTCGGTTGGCCTCAAGGAAGTTCTGGCAAACCATCCGGTGACTCAGGAAGGGAAAGCAGGGCTTGGCTCAGGCTGTGCTCAGTCGGGGAGGAGAACTGCTGACCCAGACTGAGGATATTGTAGGGCGGTGGAAAATTTTGAGGAACTCCTGAACCCGACCAGCATATCCTCTGTGGAAGAGGCAGAATCTGAAGACTCGGAGGAAGCCTCACCCATATCCTTGGTAGAGGTCGCTGAAGTAGTCAAAAAGCTTTCCAGTGGCAAGGCGCCAGGTGTGGATGAGATTCCCCCTGAGATGCTGAAGGCTCTGGACATTGTTGGGGTGCCGTGGCTGACGCGCCTAGTCAATGTCGCGTGGAAGTCGGGGACAGGACCTGTGGAATGGCAGACTGGGGTGGTGGTCCCCATTTTCAAAAAAGGGGACAGGAGGGTGTGCTCCAATTATCGGGGTATCACACTGCTCAGCCTCCCCGGGAAAGTTTATTCCAGGGTGCTGGAAAGGAGGCTCTGGCCGATTGTCAAACCTCAGCTTCAGGAGGAACAGTGGACCAGCTCTTTACCCTCGCAGGGTTGTTGGGGGTGGGCATGGGAGTTTGCCCATCCAGTCGACATGTGCTTTGTGGACCTGGAGAAGGCTTATGAGTGTGTCCCCCGGGGAATCCTGTGGGGGGTACGGCGGGAGTATGGGGTACCGGGGCTTTTGGTACGTGCCATTCAGTCGATGTACAAACAAAGTGCGAGCTGCGTCCGTATTCTTGGCACAAAGTCAAGCGTGTTCTCAGCGGGTGTTGGACTCGGTGTTGGACAAGGTTGTCCCTTGTCACCGATTCTGTTCGTAATCTTCATGGACAGAATCTCAAGGTGCAGCCGAGGTGAGGAGAGTGTCCGGTTTGGGGACCTCAGAATCGCATCTCTGCTCTTGGCAGATGATGTGGTTCTGTTGGCTACATCAGACCGTGACCTCCAGCATGCACTGGGGGGGTTTGCAGCCGAGCGTGAAGCGGTCGGGATGAGAGTCAGCGCCTCCAAGTCTGAGGCCATGGTTCTCTGCCGGAAAACGGTGGAGTGTTCCCTCCGGGTTGGGAGGGGGTTGCTGCCTCAAGCGAAGGAGTTCAAGTATCTCAGGGTCTTGTTCACGAGTGAGAGCAAAATGGAGCGGGAGATGGACAGACGGATTGGTGCAGTGTCTGCAGTAATGCGGGCACTGTACCGGTCCGTTGTGGTGAAGAGGGAGCTGAGCCGGAAGGCGTTCCAACCCTCACCTCTGGTCACTAGCTTTGGGTAGTGACCTAAAGAATGAGATTGCGTAATCAAGTGGCCGAAATGAGTTTCCTCCACAGGGTGGCTGGGCTCAGCCTTAGAGATAGGGTGAGGAGCTCAGACATCCGGAGGGAGCTCGGAATAGAGCTGCTGCTCCTCCACGTCGAAAGGAGTCAGCTGAGTTGGTTCGGGCATCTGATTAGCATGCCCCCCGGGCGCCTCCCCTTAGAGGTTTTCCGGCCACGTCCAACTGGGAGGAGACCCCGGGGCAGACCCAGAACTCGCTGGAGAGATTATATATCTCATCTGGCCTGGGAACGCCTTGGGATCCCCCAGGAGGAACTGGAGAGTGTGGCTCGGGAGAAGGAAGCCTGGGGGGCCCTGCTTAGCCGGCTGCCACCGCGACCCGGCCCCGGATAAGCGGATGAGAATGGATGGATGGACAAATGGATAAATAAATAAAAGTAAAAAAAACCATAAATAGCTTTTTTTCATGACCAAAATATATTAATCTTATATGTACTTTTTTGCTCATTATTTATTTATGTAATTATGTATTTATGGATGTATTTTTGTTAATTACATTTTTGGGTATATAGGTGGTACATAGGCCGGTGGTATATAGGCTGCCCAGCACACATCTCTACACGCATTTGCAGATTGCCACATGCATAACAGATCTCTGCCACGGCAAAATTCTAGCAAAAATTTTACCTCAGCTGAATATGACACAATTTGAGAACCTGAATTGTACCAGCGACTCGTCTCTTCATCAGCTCTTGGATTAAAGTGCTTAAGCTGCTTTTCATTCATTAATATCTACTGTAGGCCTATGTATGTAAAAATGTGTCGCATTTACTGTGTTACATATTTACAAATGCGATGACGCACACATGGACTGAGACAGAGTTGCACAACCCTCCACTCACATGTGGAAATAGTTGACGTGTTAACACATTATTTACTGACGGTTTTTGCCTGGATGGCCTTCCATAGAACCAGGTGCAGGCACACCTGTATCCGTCACGTACGGTGACGTCATCAGGCAGCTCATATTTCTCACTTCTGTCAGCTCCCACTGACGGGCGGGCGTCTCATTTGCTTGTTACTCTGTTAAACGTCGGGGCTCCCAGGCCTACAGAAGACGACAGATAAAGTCTTAAGACATTCATTTAGCCATCGAGACGTTTATTTATCCAGTATTCTACATAATAGAGTAGAGTACAGTAGAGTAGAATGGACGCACACGTTAAAGCGGGAGAGGTTTACCTCCAACCACGGAAAATCGGGAAAGTAAGTAAACATTGCATAATACAACGTTTGGGTGTAACTAATACGTATGAACTAACTATGAGCCCTACCTGTCAAAACGATATGAATGCAGCCATGCAGGAAAAAGTTCATTAAAATCACTGCATACCTCTCCTTCAGGTGTGTGAAGGTTAAATGCGTTGAGGCAGGTTCACATGTTCAGACAAAACTCCATTACCGCATTCCTGTAGTCTCTCTCTCTCGCCAATTTTCTACATTTGATCATCAGCATATGAATCAATATTGTTCTGTTATTAGAATATTTGGTTTGCCTCCAATATAAAAACGAATCCCTTGGAATGTAAGTTCTACTTATTATCAATATGCTTGCAGAATAGGCCTACATATTACTGTAACAAGCTACTGTAGGTTAGGCTGTTCAGTTTGTACGTTTTCAGACTTCCTTTATCCCCAAGGCATCTGTTCCACACCAGCATGCTGACTTGTACTCTGCCACATCTCATTGTGCAGCCCTTTCGTTGACTTGTCAAAAGCATCCGATACTGTGGAACACACACTCTTATTACAGAAACTGCATAATAATGGTTTTGATTCTAACACTTGCAAATGGTTTAAAGAATTATTTATCTGAATTATTTATCTGGAAGGCAACATTGTGTCAAAATTTGCCTGTTCTGAGCTTCTGCCAATAACAAAAGGTGTGCCACAAAGCTACATGTTGGCTCCAATTCTTTTTTCTATTTACAAGAATGATGGCACTACTGTTTTTCAGACTCTCCCGAATCTCCAAACCTCTTTTAATTTGCTGTAAGGTGTGCTCACCGACCTAAAATTTGTTTTAAATGCACATAAAACAAAGTTTATGCTGTTTTCTAGATCCAGTACAGACAATGGTAACCTGTATATTTCTACTGTAGAGGGCTTTAAAATGGAGAAAGTTCAAGATTATAAATATCTTGGCATCTGGACAGATGAAAAACTGAATTTTAAACATCATATTGATAGTCTTGTAACTACATTACGGCAGAAGATCAGGTTTTTACTTAGGAATGGAGCCAGCTTCCCCCTGCTGTGTAGGCAAAGGATTATTGAAGCAGTTTTTCTGTCCGTTTTAGACTATGTGACGTGATCTCTTCCACCCTAAAACCCCTGGACTCTATATCATTCTGCCCTCCAATTTATAGTTTTAGATTTTTTTTTTTTTGATTTTATTACAGGTTGTGCTTGTGGTACCCATCATTGCACCCTGTACAAGAAGGTTGGCTGGTCACCACACATGTAGAGACGTGATAAGCACTTTTACTTATTCATTTACAAAGCCCTTACTAGTAAACTCCCACCTTATATCTCTTCTCTTTTGGTTAGCTCAGTTGGTACCAACCAAACTCGATTTTACTCATTTTACTTGCTACTTAACATATACATTTTTAACCAGATTATACTATGTTCTAATTCTTGACTGAAAATGAGATTCTATCTTAATGGGATTCACCTGATTAAATAAAGAAAATAAATGCATGTATCTCTCTTGTCCTGTACCTGTCAGAAATGGAATCAGGTGTGGTTGGCCCTGTACCCTGCCAGTCTTTGTAGCATGGGCCGCTTGGAGATCAGTGACATCGGAAGTTCATGGGCAGGTAATGCATCTCACAACGGGAAGCCTGGAATGTGGTGCTTATTGGTGAGCGAAAGGGGGTGGAACTTCCAAGAATTCTTCCTGTCATGTACTTATGTCTCGCTCTGGGGACTCATGGAAGTACGACAATGTAAATTGTGTTACTGATTTTTTTATTTTTTGTATTTTGAATGACAGTTCTTCACTTTTGTTATCTCGTTAAATGCTCGTATACTGTATGTTATGAGTCAACATGGTTATTTGAATGAAAGGAACGTTGATGTGAGTTGTGGAAACCTTGCATTTAAAGAGTGGTGATGAGACGAGATGTGCTGTGATCTGAAAACAATGCACACCTCTCAACACTAGAATTGTCAAAAAATACCACTATCATTATGATGAGCATCATTATTTCTGGTCCTGACTGTGAATGTCATTGCATGATCCAACAGGGGCAGGTGTTGGAGGAGAGATGCTCGGCACATCACTCGGAGGGGAACCAAAGAGACACCATCAGGGTCATAAGGCTCGAAAGCTGAAAGTGGTCAGACTGTCGGATATCATCAGTGTACGTAAACTGCCCCCGCATGCTGAGGCCCTGCCCAAGGTAAACCATTTATACTCAAGCTTAACTCATAAAGCAGCAGTCATGAGTACCAGTAGAGCTTATAGGACTTGGTTTTTACAATGCTTTTTATATTAAACTATCAGCAGAGTCATGATGTCTGCTCCACCGCAGACGCTAGATGGCAGACGTACATGGCACGGGAAAAACAATCAAACAGTCTGACGGAATGGCAGGATGGAAAAACAAAACTCGTAATGGTGATGGATATAGAATGGAATAAAATATACAAAATAAATTTAATTTGTGTCTATTATTTTATATACAGCTTTCTCTTAATATTCTATTGCTAACTTTAAAATATAAAAAATGTTAAATATTCTAACTTGGGACGGCAATGCTGTTTACCGTTACTGTTGCCGGTTTCTGCCGGCCTCACCTAATTTTACCATCCTGCTCTCATCCACTAAAACTACAACTTTGATTACTTTGCCGTCTACCGTCTGAGTCCACGTGATCGCAGTATTATAGCTTCATTGGGGTCATCTGATGGGCACCCTCCTTCATAGATGTTTCACCTCTGGAGGGCGGAACGCAACCTCTTGTGTCCTAGGTGCAGCCTCTTGAACCTCATGACCCCATCCTTTCTCCAGGGTTCGTACCTGGTGCCAAGTCTCAAAAGTTTGGAAAACTCTTAATTGTAGCCATTATGTTTTCAAGGTTAAGAATATGCCTTCATTCAAATATACTCGTTGAACATGATCTGGTCTTTCATCTATACAATCACTCTTGCAAATCAAAAATCTTTTGACTGGTCCTCATTTGACCGGACCAGAGCTAGATTGAGTCGCATGGGCAACATCATGCCACTTTATAGTAACAGTTTAGATGTGATGATAAAGGCTTTGAGAGTCTGGACATTTTTGATTTAGGTACCTTGAAAGTGCTTGAAATGTGCTAGGATTTTACTTGCATTTAAAAAAAGCTTTAAAATTTTTATAAAACGAAAGTTGTGTGCAAATATTGTAGTGAGTACCATCTTCGGGCAAAGCATGTGTTTGCTAATGCTAATGGTAACGCGAGTACTGCCACTCAGTCGGGATCAAGCCGTGTTCGTCAGACTATGCTAGCAGAGTGCATCCAGGGCAAGTCTCTCAACAAAGCGACAATTATCCAATGATTTCCTACAAATTGTTCGTTAGGTGTGTTGTTCAGAGTTCACCTGGACTCTGAACATACCCCCCCCCACCCGCACTAAGTTGCATGTTTGTACGTCTTGGCATTACATATGTTATGGTAACATATACATACATCAGTATTTTTTTGAAAGTTTCAGGTTAACTTCTGAATGACCACATGAAACATAGGAGTAACTTTGGAAAGTCTTTACGTCTAAAGTCTAACGCGGGGTAGCGGGGGCGACGAGTAGCGTTAGTATCAGGTTGGCTACACGGTAACTTCTTAGACTAGCCATAGCCAGCTAGCTTCAGCTTCAAAACTTTGAGGTGGGCATGGTTGTGTTCCAGCAGCCAAGCTTCATTCGCCCCACCCCAGTTTCACTCAGACTCCACCCCTGGAGTGGGTGGAGTCAGTTCTGACTTGCCAAGATGGCGACCATTTGAGCTTCAAATCCGCTCTTCATAAATCAATGGGTGACGTCACGGAGGGTTTGTCAATTTATTTTACAGTCTATGGTCCTGCTCTGTGGTGCTGCCTGCACTCTGCCACCTCTTGTGTACAATGGAGGCCTCAGATGTTGACCCTGCCTATGTAGTGCACTTCAAGGATGCATTCACAGAGGACCTAAATAGATGAAAGGAGAACATGGCTTAAGGTAGCAATAGCTCTAGATCCCAGATTCAATGGCTTCAGGTGCCTGCACAGAACAGAGAGGAAAGAGGTGTGGCGAAAGCTGACTGAGATGCTAAAGGACAGTCTGATGATGAGGCACCATCCACAGACAAAACTGTAAAGGTAAAGACAGGTATAGGGCAGATCCCAGTGTCAGCATAGAGACATGTCCACTACAATGGTGGTCGGCACTAGGGTTGGGTATCGTTTAGATTTTTCCGATACCGGTGCCAAAACGATACTTTTAAAACGGTACCGGTTCCTAAACGGTGCCTGAACCGATACCTTCTTTAAAATAAAGAGGAAACAATAACGTTAAAGAATGTCTTTTTTTTATTGCTAAGGCAAAACCATTGAACAATATATTAACTCTTAAAGTAACACTGTTTAAATTAGAATTACAATTAAATACAAAACACTATTAAACATTACTAATAAATATTAAATTAACAATATCAACAAATAACAATTTAACAATAAATAAATTACAGTACTATTACTAATAATAAATAACAGCAAACAAAGCAAGTGAAAACTACTCTACACTACTCTGCATATTCTACATCCACCTGTGCACACAATCAACAATATTTAGATGAAAACCCGCTAAACACGATCAAAATCTGCTAAACACGATCAGAACCCGCTAAACACGATGAAAACCCGCTAAACACGATCAGAACCCGCTAAACACAATGTAAACAAGCTTGAATCCTCTGTCTCCTCCTTCCACTCTTCCTACAACTCTTTTGCGCAACTCTTCCGCGTAACCCCTTCGCGTTTACCGTAATACCCCTATATGGTTGCTTTCAGAAACCATTGGAATTTCTTCGATCGCAGAAACGGTCTAGGAGTTACGGTAGTTTGAAAAAAGCGAGTAGCGCCGGCGCTCCCCTTCGGTCGTGGCACCGAAATATGCATTTTTATTCGGTACGGTAGGTACCGGTCGTACGGGAACCGGTGCCATAGTGGTACTGGGTTTCGGTACCCATCCCTAGTCGGCACACAAAGGTGCCCATGCTAAGCTGGCCCATGTTGCACAAAGGTACTTAACTACACCTGCTTCAACAGTGCCATGTGAGAGACTGTTTTCTCTGACAGGCCACATTGTGCAGAGGAAGAGGTCAGCTCTGTCATCTGAAAATATCAACAAGCTAGTCTGCCTGAGCAACTGATTAAAAGAACAGTAGACTTCAGGCATCTTCAACCTGTCCCTGTCCCAGGCTGTCTTTCCCGTGGTCTTCAAGATGTCCATCATCGTGCCTGTCCCTAAACACCCCAAGGTAACCTGCCCGAATGACTGGAGACCCGTAGCCCTCACCTCGATTGTCAGTAAATGCTTCGAGAGGCTGGTCAAGGACTTCATTTGTTCCATGTTGCCTGCCACGCTGGACCCATGGCAATTTGCGTACCGTCAAAACGGATCCACCGACGACGCCATTGCCATGGCACTTCACACCGCCCTCTCTCACCTGGAGGGGAAGAACTGTTGTGTGAGAATGCTGTTTGTGGACTTCAACTCAGCGTTCAACACTGCATGGCTATGCACAGCTCCAACGTCTTCATCAAGTTTGCTGATGACACGACAGTGTTGGGTCTGATCGCCGACGACGACGAGACAGCCTACAGGGAGGAGGTTGGATCACTGGCACAGTGGTGCCAAGAAAACAACCTCGCCCTCAACGTCAAGAAGACCAAGGAGCTGATCGTGGACTACAGGAAGCGGAGAGGAGAGCACGCCCCCATCTCCATCGACGGTGCTGCAGTAGAGGGGGTCAGCGGCTTCAAGTTCCTCGGCGTGCACATCTCCGAGGACCTCACACCACGCACACCACACACGTGGTGAAAAAGGCCCAACAACGCCTGTATTTCCTCAGGCGACTGAGGAAATTCAACATGTGCCCCCGCATCCTCAGAACATTCTACTCCTGTACCATCGAGAGTGTTCTTACAGGATGCATCACCGTCTGGTACGGGAACCGCACTGGAGCGTAGAACACTACAGAGGGTGGTGCGGACGGCCCAGTACATCGTTGGAGGTGAGCTTCCCTCCCTCCTGGATATATACACCAGGCGGTGCGTGGCCAAGGCCAAACGGATTATTATAGACAATAACCACCCCAGCCACGAACTGTACACACTTCTACCGTCAGGCAGGCGATACCGCAGTATCAAATGCCACACGAGCAGACTCAGAGACAGCTTCCACAGTCAGGCCATCAGGCTGCTGAACAAGTGCTAGTGCTAAGTGTTACTGCTAGTGCTAGTGCTACTGCTTAGTGCTAGTCCTGGTGCTAAGTGCTAGTGTTACTGCTGGAGCTAGTGCTGGTAGCAGTGCTAAGTGTTGGTGCTAGTGCTGGTGTTACTGCTAGTGCTGGTCCTGGTGCTAGTGTTACTGCTAGTGCTGGTGCTAGTACTGGTGTTAGTGCTAGTCCTGGTGCCAACTGCTGGTGCTAGTGTTGTGTCGACTGTCTGTGAAGGTATTCTGTGACATTCTGTGAATGTCAGCATATAACAATGTATGTTTTAGTACATTGATTTATATGTGTATTGCTCACCTGGATATTTTTGTTGTATATTCCATTTCATTTTATATTTCATTTACTTATTTTACACAGAATTTCTATTTATAGTTCTATTTCTATTTTGCACAGTTCTATTTTGTATTCTTTTATAATTAATGTCGGCTGTCGGGCGTTTTGCACAAAAGGTTTTTCACTCACTGCTTATGCTCACGTGTAAATTGTGAAGTGACAATAAAATACTTGAAACTTGAAACCTGAGGTTGACTGGAGTCATGTCATGTCAGATGTTATAATAAAGTAAAAAAAAACAACCCTCTTTCTCTTACCAGTTTGTGATGCATTTCTTTTTTACACCTCAGATGCATTTATTTTATCTCCCCCCAAAATACAAAATAAATGTAAATACTAGTATTTGTATGTTCAAATCATGATTAATCACAGATTATTATTGTGATTAACTCAATTCATTTTTGTAATCGATTGACACCACTTATATTTATATATACAGTGTATATATATATAAGATTACATTGCAGTGCTTTAATATATATGATATAATGTTAGTTACATACATTTAATGATCCATATAATATTCACTGTGAAGCACCTGACAAGTGCTGTTAATAAAAGTGCTGTTAATAAAATGTATGTATCTGAAACAATAAAGTCATTGTTTCTTTCTGCAGGATAACATGGCCGCATTCTGTGTGAAGACAGCGGAGAGAAACTTGGTGTTTGCTGCCATGAAAGATGAGGGCACAGTGTGGGTAGAGAGGTTGTGTGAGGTTGCCTTTCAGGTGAGACACAACACTCTGATTGGTTCTCTTCAGTCAAGACCAGAGTGTTGAAAACAGTGATTTCTTCACAATGGTTCAACAGGTACTTTGGATATGATGACCATCCCATAATTATGGCATCTACATATCAGGTAGATGCAGTGTTCAGCCTCTCATAATCAGTGATGCTGATGATCAATAACATATGGCAAAATGCTATATTCTAATAACTAACTAACGGGTACTTGCATACTGTACTTGTCAAGTGGGGGTGATGTGATAAAACAGAGGACAAGGACCCAAACGCAGGCAGCAGAATTAACTTGAATGGTTTTAATAAAAAGAAACTACAGTTGTGGTCAAAAGTTTACAGACACTTCTAAAGAACATGTATATCATGGCAGTCCAGAGTTTCCAATAATTTCTACAACTCTTATTTTTCTGTGATGGAGTGATTGGAGCACATACTTCTTTGTCACAAAAAATATTCATGAAGTTTGGTTCTTTTATGAATTTATTATGGGTCTACTACTGGGTCTACCAAATCTGCAGGGTCAAAAATATACATCCAGCAATGCTAATATTTGGTTACATGCCCCTTGGCCATTATCCCCTCAATTAGGCACTTTTGGTAGCCATCCACAAGCTTCTGGTTGAATCTTTGACCACTCCTCTTGACAGAATCGGTGCGGTTCAGCTAAATTTGTTGGCTTTCTGACATGGACTTGTTTCTTCAGCACTGTCCACATGTTCTCGATGGGGTTTAAGTCAGGACTTTGGGAAGGCCATTCTAAAACCTTAATTCTAGCCGGATTTAGCCATTCCTTTACCACTTTAGATGTGTGTTTGGGGTCATTGTCCTGTTGGAACGCCCAACTATGCCCAAGACCCAACCTTCTGGCTGATGATTTTAGGTTCTCCTGAAGAATTTGGAGGTAATCCTCCTTCATTATTCCATTTACTTTCTGTAAAGCACCAGTTCCATTGGCAGCAAAACGGGCCCAGAGCATAATACTACCACCACCATGCTTGACGGTAGGCATGGTGTTCTTGGGGTTAAAGGCCTCACCTTCTCTCCGCCAAACATATTTCTGGTCATTGTGGCCAAAGAGCTCCATTTGTGTTTCATCTGACCACAGAACTTTCCTCCAGAAGGCCTTTTCTTTGTCCATGTGATCAGCAGCAAACTTCAGTCAAGCCTTAAGGTGCCGCTTCTGGAGCAAGGGCTTCCTTCTTGCACGGCAGCCTCTCAGTCCATGGAGATGTAAAACACGCTTGACTGTGGACACTGACACCTGTGTTCCAGCAGCTTCTAATTCATTGCAGACCTGCTTTTTGGTGGTTCTCAGATGACTCTTGACCATCCTGACCAATTTTCTCTCAGCAGCAGCAGCTTTTCTTCCTGATCGTGGCAGTGACACAACTGTGCCATGCACTTTATACTTACAAACAATTGTTTGCACAGTTGATTTCGGGACCTGTAGCTGCTTTGAAATTGCTCCAAGTGACTTAACTGACTTGTTCAAGTCAATGATCCACTTTTTCAGATCCGTGCTGAGCTCCTTTGACTTTCCCATTGTAGCGTTTGTGTCTAGAATAGAATAGAATAGAACTTTATTTATCCCGAAGGAAATTATTGTGCCAGGTCTGAGTCTGATTGAATCAAATGAGCCCTATTTAAATGGGCTCAGAGAAGTCACCAGCTGTATTCAATCATAATCACTCACAAAGCTAATTTGATTGACACAACTTTCTACATCACCTAAATTGATCATTCATGTTGCTGTATGTGTGTGTGTATGTGTATATATATATATATATATATTTATTATTATAATTTTATTTTTTTGACCCAGCAGATTTGGTCACATTTTCAGTAGACTCATAACAAATTCATAAAACAACCAAACTTCATGAATGTATTTTGTGACAAAGAAGTATTTGCTACACTCTATCACAGAAAAATAAGAGTTGTAGAAATTATTGGAAACTCTGGACTGCCATGACATACATGTTCTTTACAAGTGTATGTAAACTTTTGACCACAACTGTAAATAGAACTGAAGACCAAAACTGGGCACAGCAAAAACTAAACATCCCATAGCTGGCAACAAGAAAATGAATGTCTTGGTACCACATGTAAAGACAAAAAGCAATGTTCGTAAAAGTAGTTTATAGTGTAATATTTGGCATCATGATGTTATATAGGTGATCGGCACACATATAGTATATCTGTATGAATGAATATTTTGTTTATGTTGTCTCTGACCCACCTAATTCTGTTTTCATAGAATCCAAGAGTGTGCGGTCCCAGATCAAAGCATGAAATGGAAGATAATCAGATATACACCTCTACAGATGCAGGTGATTTCACATCTTCACCCATGAACAACTGCTCCCATTTATTATTTCATGAAATTATCTACAGATTTGTAAATTTTTGTTATGGTTTTTCATCCAGCTGGTGGCTTCTTGGTGGTGGTGCAGAAGACTGATGCAGCGGCACGTTGCGGCCTGCAGGGGGCGTACCGGTTACTGGTGGGCCAGGATGCTCTATCGTTGACAGAGTCTGAGAATTCAAGAAACATCTGGAGCTGGTCATACCGGCACCTGAGACGCTATGGAAATGATCACGTAAGGATATTTCGTAAAAGGCTTTAACAAAGAAATTAAAAATACAAGAGTTAAGGAATATTGATCATCTATTTTCCATGCACTCTGCAGTCTTATCTACTCAAACATTTTGAAGATAAACCTAATTTGACTTTGAAAGCAAGAGGGAACCGCCTGTACTGAACGGTCAAGTTCAGGTCTTATTAGTTCACTGAGATGTTTGTCATTGTATCATTTGTAATTTAGTGGATGTATACGGTGTAGATGTATACTATTTTATGATTACTATTTATGATTAACATACAGTTAATACAGACGTATAAGAGAAAACATGTCAAGGAAAAAGTAAGTAGGAGCCTGACCCAGTGTGCCAAAGTTGAAAGGGTGACACATTGCTCTGATGTTGTTGCTGTGTTCACTCCTACAGCTTGCCTTAACCATCAACACGGTCCTCTAATGTTAGTGCTCTGTGTTCACTCCTACAGCTTGCCTTAACCATCGAAGCTGGCAGGCGGTGCGACTCTGGACCGGGAACGTTTACATTTGAGACTGGGCAAGCCAGTGTTCTGTTTGGCCTCATTGAGAATGCCATCAAACACCAGAAATCTTCCACTGCTTTCAGCAGCAACAGTTCTACTATCCACACTGTCTCTCAAAACCCAGCTGGGGTAGCAACGTTGCCCAGTAGGCTTCCCCATTCCCCTCTGCCCAAGATACCTGATATGACTTCCATACCTACTATTTTGGAAAACAGTCTAAAAATCAAATCAACAACTCTTACAGCCTCGGAAGAGAGCTTGTACGCTCAGCCGGCGGATTTGATAAGTGCATCAGAATGTGTGTATGCTCAGCCTCTTGATAAAATCACTCCTATCAAAGCCTCTGCTCCCATTTCCTGTTTGACGTTCTCAGAAGACCAGAGCATTGACAGCATCGGCAGCATGGAGGATTCTGTGTCAAATACACATTTAGGAGTCACAAGTGAGTACGTTGACCCTGCAACATTTCTTCCACTTAAACCCCCCACCGCCTCTAGCCCGTCAGAAGCACCCGGGCCTTCTGTCCAGCCATCTTTCATGGCCTCTACATATAATGCCAATTATTCTGAGCCTATCTACTCAGAAGTGTACGACAAACTAAGTCCAGGCCAAAGAGGTGCTCACCTAACTCAAAACCAAAAAAGAACAATGGACAATGAACCCATTTATGATGAGCCTGTGAGAGAAACTGAGGGAGCAGCGAAACAGAATGAGGACAAACAAGATCCGTTTGCGCACCTTTATGCGCAAGTCTGCAAACTGACTCCTACCACCGAGAAAACGGTCTCTTTCTCATCATCAGGGGCTGCCGGGACAACTATGATAAGCTCTAGTGACGAGGCCCTGTCTGATGTCATCTATGAAACATTGGGTATAATTTAGTATACCCCAGCAGTTTCTGTGTTGTATTGGCGGAAATGCTAATGTAGCTAACATATTGACGAAAGTGTATGACGTGCTTTGTAATCATATCATAATACATAGGTCAAGACTAAGATGTATCCAAGAGCAGGCCAGGGCCCTATTTCAAGAAGCTGGATTTCCAGGTTAACCCGATAAGTTAAGTCAGAATTCGAGGAATATCAGATTTTTGGGTTTCAGATAACAGGTTTAGACTGATCTCGGTTCAGTTACCGTGGCAAATGCTGTGAGCCTACCTAGATCTACCTATCGTCTCAGTGGTTTAGAATATAGCAATTTAACTTATTAAAAACGACTAATCCAAGGTGCATCGTTTTCCTTAAAATTAAGTTTATAGATTGAAGCGATTTATTTACACATTTAACCCACCCCTACTATATATATATATATATATATATAGGGGTGGGTTAAATGTGTGTGTGTGTGTGTGTATGTGTGTGTGTATATATATATATATATATATATATATATATATATAATAAATAGCTGCAGGGTCTATGGCACGACTGGGTCTGGTGGTACCGTAGCCGAGCCTGCGGTAACCCCAATAGTTGACAGAGTGCTATTGGGGTTTCGACGTGGCGTCTTAGTATATCACATGGCGTGGCAGCGGAGATGCGGCATTGCAAATTATTCAATTGATGAATGTTCAAAGTATGTAACTACAATCGGCTGTATAGTAAACTACTGCTTCAGATGAATATACTATTATAATACATGTTTTGTTATTTTTCTCACCAATTAAAACATACTGTGTGGCGAACGCTAGATGGCTGTAACTAGTCTCTCGGAGCCTTTCCATGGTGATGTAAACTTCAACCAATTAAAGCACTGAAATAGAAGTGACGCCTTGGGCATTCCCTGATCGAGCACGTTTTATGGAAACATTTTAAACCTATCTGAGATTGAATGAACTAGATCCTCGAGATTGAAATCTGTCTTTGTGAAACAGAAAACTCAAGCCAGCTCAAGGAAGCACTTGCTTGAGTCAGAGTTCTGGTTCAAACATAACCGATCTTAACCTGCCATGTGAAATATGGCCCAGACATCTTGCAAACAAATCACATTGTCAGGTGCCATTACATGAATTATTTCTGTTTGTTCCACAACTAGTCATTGGCCATAAGAATTGGCAAAACAATAAGGAACTGAAGGGATAGTGTTCTTTACTACAGTTAGGAACAGCCAGACTATAGGCCTACAGCCCAAAAATATTATTTAAACTCCTACCATGGGGTGATTGTACATTTTTAACCACTGATTTCATTATTCTTTTTTAAACAAGGATTGTAATTAGCTAAATGAATTTCCTTATGTTTGCCAATCTTGGCAATTTAATTGCACACACAATACAATGCACATGTTGGGTCCGAAACCATTACACTATTGATTCCCTTTGCATGAAGGTAATATTCTTTCATGTGTCATCACGTGACATCACAATTGTTATGAGTAAAATGCAACATGACTAGTTTGCTGTATGAGCGAAGCCATTTCAGGCAGGGGACTCGATAGGTCGCATCTCAGCATTTTGAAGCTGTTTCCTGTGCCAAAGAATGACACCAACATCAACACTCTAGCAATGTAGCAGTGGCTTATAGCCATCTATCAAGAGCAGAGTTATATGGAAAGCTTTATTTGCCTCTATTCTGCTGCTACTGCACATTCACCAGCCTCCACGCCTGCTCCTTGTACATAATACACCTAACATAACAGCAGTTTGTATGCATATAGCTGTAAATAAAAGCTTACAATCACAACTGAAAATAAGGGAATGTGTTTAAGCTTTGTTGTGTTGACAATCATAACAGGAAGCACAATAAAAAGCTAATCTAATGTAAATGAAAATGCAAAATTGTGATATTTAGTTTTCATAAATCACATTTTTATTTACTTCGAGTCACAACACAAGCTGGTCTAATATTTCATTGGACATTTATTCAGAGACTAATCCAAAATATAACATATTGCGAAGAATAAAGTAAAAACAAAGTAAACTTTCAATGTTATTTCCCCAAAAAACTACTCATGTTTTCATCCATAGTAAAAAGAACACCAATGCAATCCATGTCTGGTGTCTTTAAAAGCATTATATAAATGCAATACAATATTATATGTGCATCATAACTGACGTAAATAGTGATTCTCTTCGATTTTTTTAATCTTTTTCATGACGTTTACTAACTCCCTGATGTAAAAGGAGTTTTCTCCAAAAGTTCCTAGTTCCAGGTTTAAGTTCCTGCGGTGGAAAAGCCGCTTTACAGGTATGCTTTGGTATGCTCTTTTTGCTAATGTCTTATCCAAGTTTCTGCAGGGTCTGGCTTCTTATCTGCTGTTGTGTGCAGATCAGCTAGAAGAAAGGAGATCACACGCCCACAGCAGATTTATCTTCTCTTGGTTCCTCCAAAACCTGGACAAAGAAAACTAAATTGTTTCCGCCCCTGCTTTTGGACATGTAAAACCTTGTTCTGCTATTACACTTTTCTAGTGTTCTAGAGTTATTAATGTAAAATCCATTTTTACTAAAACACGGAATCACTTAAAAAAAACATTGCTATCCACAAGGAATGTTCCATTACAGTACAAGTAACTAACTTCACCGATGCATCAGTGCATTTGAACATTGTCTGGTGTACCTGACGCAGTGCGGGTCCCACTGCTAAAACTGGGTGGGGGCGTAGGGATGTGGCTGGGTTGGCTGAAGTTGTAACTGTTAGGTCGGTTCCTAACAACAAAACACAAGATCAATAATGGAAAAGAAAAACCATCTTTGGAAAAATTGCAGGCTCTGGCTATTTCAAGAAACCCCATGTCATGGACTGCAGTAATACTAGTACGAACGATTAGGGCCTCAGACTCACTCGCTGCTTTTAAATCTAATGTTAAAACTCACCTGTTCCTCTCTGCCTTCCCCTAGGCCTCTGGTTCATTTGCGTCCCTAATGCTATTTATTTTATTTTGTTAGGTTTCATTGTATTATGGTTGTTATGATTGTTTTTACCCTTGCTGTAAAGCACCTTGAGATTTCACTGCATAAAGTGTGCTATATAAATAAAATTCATTATCATTATTGTAAATGTGTTAACTTTTATATTGTTTAAGCTTACTCAGTTGATAGAAGTGAATCTTTAAATGGATTTCATTTTGCACCAATAGTGCAGTCAATTTTATTCAAAAGGGGAATAACTGGGAGATTTGGCGAATTTTGAGATGGCGCAGAAAATCAGATAGTCTTCATGTGTGCCCAGTCGCCTAATGTGGTCCACCGACCCCGCAGCAAGACTGATGGTCAAGACCAGTCGTGTAGTGTTTACTGCCGAATTCAGCCCAGACTTTCAGTCCAGTCACTTATTGGGGAGCATTAAGTCCTTAAGTCACTTGATGTCGCCTATTAGGCCTACCAAGCAGAGATGTGTTTTACCCAGATACATATTTGTCAGATTTGAACCACGGACCTCCTACATAACATTACTTAGCCTTGCTGCCACGGACTCTACCACTTAGCACTTAGACTTGTGACAGAGCTTGATCAGAATATATTTTGAGATGGAGGAGTTTCCCAAACTTGGAGAAATGATGAGCTTGACAAGTATGGTAAAATGGCATTAGTATACCATAAACTCGTTTACGGGAAAAGTATCAAAAGTAAACATCTGACAAAAATCCACTCAAATTAGACTTTCTCATCTACAGCCTTCCACTAACCTTTGACTTCCAAAAAGGTATCCAAGTGCTCCTCCTGTTCCAAGCCCAGTCCAGAAGCCTCCTCCACCTGCTCCTGGTGCGGCATTGTGTTGCCGTGGATAATGCTGTCTCCCAGAGCTGTAATCACTCTGGAAGCCATAGCCAGGAGGAGGTGCACTGGGGTAGCCTGCAGAGGAACCTAAAGCAGATACCAGGATCTGTCACATCTATTCAAACTATTCTCAGATGGAAATAAGGACCCTGCAGAGATTAATTTACACATTTCAGGAGGAAAAAAACATTCTGCTACTGCTGCTGCTACTACTATCCCCACTCTACTCAAAGCTCTCCGATTCTCAGCAGGAACGTTAGACCAATGAGTGAGGTAGCACAGCATTATTATTAGAACATTTCTCATAACTACAACATAACTAGTACTCGAAAACTGTTCCCCTTTGCTGACTTTGAGTTGGCTGCTAATACCGATGGTTTTGCTTTACATTTTAAAAAGGTGCTACCCAAATTCAAGTTACTATGACCATATTGGATGCCCCTGATAAAATGGGAAATCATACATGGATTGCATTTATATAGCGCTTTATGTTGCCTCGAAAGGCCTCTTTCAGCCTGACGGCTTCCTTCACCACTGGTGTCCACCAACGGGTTCTTGGGTTGCCGCCACGACAGGCACCGACAGCCTTTTGACCACAGCTCCGAGCTGCGGCCTCTACAATGGAGGCTCTGAACATGGCCCACTCAGGTTCCATGTCCCCAACCTCCCCCGGGATGCACGAGAAGTTCTTCCAGAGGTGGGAGTTAAAGACCTTACGGACAGGGGCTTCCACCAGACGTTCCCAGTTCACCCTCACTACACGTTTGGGTTTACCAGGTCTGTCTGGCAGCCTCCCACGGCCTAAGGTTGTCCGGTACCAGGTACACTTGTGGACCACCCTATGTTCGAACATGGTGTTTGTTATGGCCAGTCCATGACTAGCACAGAAGTCCAATAACAAAACACCACTCTGGTTCAGATCGGGCAGGCCGTTCATCCCAATCACTCCCCTCCAGGTTTCTCCATCATTGCCCACGTGTGAGTTGAAGTCCCCCAGTAGAACTATGGAGTCCCCGGATGGAACCCTTTCCAGGATGCCACCCAAGGACTCCAAGAAGGCCGGATACTCTGAGCTGCTGTTTGGTGCATAGGCACACACAACAGTCAGAGCCTTCTCCCCAGTGACTTGCAGTCGCATGGAGGCGACCCTCTCGTCCACCGGAGAGAACTCCAACACAGTGGCGCTCAGCCGGGGACTTGCGAGTATCCCCACACCCCTTGACCCGATTGGCCCAGGGGTCTCCTGAAACAGCAGACAGGTACCGGGAGGCCAAAAGGGCCGCAGCTTCAGCGGTTGCTGAAGCAAAAACCCGGGTGTGGGAGGAGTTCGGGGAGGCCATGGAGCAGGACTTTCGGCTGGCCTCAAGGAAGTTCTGGCAAACTGTCCGGCGACTCAGGAAGGGAAAGCAGGGCTTGGCTCAGGCTGTGCTCAGTCGGGGAGGAGAACTGCTGACCCAGACTGAGGCTATTGTCGGGCGGTGGAAAGAACACTGAGGAGCTCCTGAATCCGACCAGTACATCCTCTGTGGAAGAGGCAGAGTCTGAAGACTCGGGGGAAGTCTCACCCATATCCTTGGTAGAGGTCACTGAAGTAGTCAAAAAGCTCTTCAGTGGCAAGGCGCCAGGTGTGGATGAGACTCGCCCTGAGATGCTGAAGGCTCTGGACATTGTCGGGTTGTCGTGGCTGACACGCCTAGTCAATGTAGCGTGGAGGTCGGGGACAGTACCTGTGGAATGGCAGACCGGGGTGGTGGTCCCCATTTTCAAAAAAGGGGACCGGAGGGTGTGCTTCAATTATCGGGGTATCACACTGCTCAGCCTCCCCGGGAAAGTTTATTCCAGGGTGCTGGAGAGGAGGCTCCGGCCGATTGTCGACCCTCAGCTTCAGGAGGAACAATGCGGATTCCGTCCCAGCCGTGGAACAGTGGACCAGCTCTTTACCCTCGCAGGGTTGTTGGGGGGGGCATGGGAGTTTGCTCATCCAGTCTACATGTGCTTTGTGGACTTGGAGAAGGCCTATGACCGTGTCCCCCGGGGAATCCTGTGGGGGGTACTACGGGAGTATGGGGTACCGGGGCCGTTGGTACGTGCCATTCGGTCCCTGTACGAACAAAGTGCGAGCTGTGTCCGTATTCTCGGCACAAAGTCAAGCACGTTCTCAGTGGGTGTTGGACTCCGCCAAGGTTGTCCCTTGTCACCGGTTCTGTTCGTGATCTTCATGGACAGAATCTCAAGGTGCAGCCGAGGTGAGGAGAGTGTCCGGTTTGGGGACCTCAGAATTGCATCTCTGCTCTTTGCAGATGATGTGGTTCTGTTGGCTACATCAGACCAGCATGCACTGGGGCGGTTTGCCACTCCAAGTCTGAGGCCATGGTTCTCAGACTCCAACCCGGAGTGTTCCCTCCGGGTTGGGAGTGAGTTGCTGCCTCAAGCGAAGGAGTTCAAGTATCTCGGGGTCTTGTTCACGAGTGAGGGCAAAATGGAGCGGGAGATGGACAGACGGATTGGTGCAGCATCTGCAGTGATGCGGGCGCTGTACCGGTCCGTTGTGGTGAAGAGGGAGCTGAGCCGGAAGGCGAAGCTTTCGATTTACAGGTCCATCTACGTTCCAACCCTCACCTATGGTCACGAGCTTTGGGTAGTGACCGAAAGAATGAGATCGCGGATACAAGCGGCCGAAATGAGTTTCCTCCGCAGGGTGGCTGGGCTCAGCCTTAGAGATAGGGTGAGGAGCTCAGACATCCGGAGGGAGCTCGGAGTAGAGCCGCTGCTCCTCCGCATCGAAAGGAGTCAGCTGAGGTGGTTCGGGCATCTGATTAGGATGCCCCCCGGGCGCCTCCCTTTGGTGGTTTTCCGGGCACGTCCAACTGGGAGGAGACCCCGGGGCAGACCCAGAACCCGCTGGAGAGATTATATATCTCGTCTGGCCTGGGAACGCCTCGGGATCCCCCAGGAGGAACTAGAGAGCGTGGCTGGGGAGAAGGAAGCCTGGATGGCCCTGCTTAGCCGGCTGCCACCGCAACCCGGCCTCGGATAAGCGGACGCAAATGGATGGATGGATGGATGTTGCCTCACATTCACCCATGTATACACACATTCATACACCACTTGAAACATGATAGAAACAGCCTAAGCATGCCCCTACCAGATTCAAGATGTTTAATTATAACATAGGCCTACAGGATATGCAGTGTTGGAACTTCCGGTGCACCATAAGACAGTCGCACTGATAATGGCTCCACCTTCAGTACATAGTTTTTTGCTTATTATTGTTTTTATTGTTTCTATTTCTGCACATACTGCACTCACTCTTCCAGTATGATCGCACTTTTGGATGTTTGTGCGTACATTTTTTTCTCTAATTACCGGAGTACGAGCTGTAAACCCTTTGTCCTCCCGCCAGTCTGCGGTCTACCAACACCCCGCCGGAGGAAGAAGAAGAGAGGAAAAGTGCCGGCATTCTATGGCGATCCCAGATGAGATGCCACAACCTGCCATTACCATTTTGCTTGCAAATGTTCAATCCCTGGACAGTAAAATGGACAAACTACACGCACAGATTAACTTCCAGCGGGATAATGCGAACTGCTGCGTGATGGCATTTACAGAGACCTGGCTAGACCCAACGGTACTCGGCCGTTGCCCCAGCTGGTTTCTCCATCTACCGGCAAGAGAGAACAAGGGAGTCAGGTAAACGCAGGGGCGGTGGGATATGCTTTATGGTTAACACTCGCTGGGGCTCGGATGCAGCAGTATTTACAACACATTGCTGACCGGCCCTTGAGCTCTTATCTGTAAAATGTGAGATGATTATGGACTAAAGGAAACGACAGGGGGGGGTGTCATGCCCCCATACACAGAGCTGAAGTGGAGAAAGTCTCCTGCTTCAAGTTCCTATGTGAGTACAGACCATGTCTGTCTGCATGTATGTATGTAGGGATGCACCGATACCGATACCAGTATTCGGTATCGGTCCGATACTGTGCTCATGTACTCGTACTCGTACTCGTTAAACTACTCCGATACAACCGCACCGATACCACTTTGGCAACGCAACGTTAACCTTGTAATATTCTTAGCCAAGGAATATTGAAATAAAGAGATGCAACCGAGTTGTCGTTTATGGATGTTTAATAGCAACTGCGCACCCCCCCTTGAGATCGGAACCGCGAATTAACGGAGCACCCCCCCCCCCCCCCCCCCATCAGAACCAGCGAATTAACGGAGCCCCCCCCCCATCAGAACCGCAAATTAACGGAGCACCCCCCCAATCAGAACCGCAAATTAACGGAGCCCCCCCCCATCAGAACCGCGAATTAACGGAGCACCCCCCCATCAGAACCGCGAATTAACGGAGCCCCCCCCCATCAGAACCGCGAATTAACGGAGCACCCCCCATCAGAACCGCGAATTAACGGAGCCCCCCCCATCAGAACCGCGAATTAACGGTGCACCCCCCCATCAGAATCGCAAATTAACGGAGCCCCCCATCAGAACCGCGAATTAACGGAGCCCCCCCCACAGAGACGCTGACTCTGAGCCCCGCGCCTCACGGGAGCGTCATCATTGCGCATCCTTGGCGCAATATCTGTGATGTCCACCAATGTCCTAAACAACAACACGTCCTTGGTACCGAGTATCCGACTGACGTATGTTGGATGGTTCTGAATAGGTTACATTTAATTGAAATTATTAATTATGAAATTATTAATTGAAGTTATATTTGTTTAATTTGTTCACAGTCAGAAAGTGAGGAACATCTGATTGAAAATAAAACATGTTTTCAAAGTCATTAGAACTGTAATGGTTTTATTAAGTACTCGGTATCGGTATTCGGTATCGGCAAGTACCCAAATGTAAGTACTTGTACTTGTACTCGGTCTGAAAAAAAGTGGTATCGGTGCATCCCTATATGTATGCATGTCATAAAGATGACACAGTGGTGGTGGGCCTGATCTCCGGTAACGATGAGAAGGCCTAATTAGAGGAAGTTGCTAACCTGTCACCATGGTGCCAAGACAACAGTCTCATGCTGAATGTCTCCAAAACTAAGGACCTGATTGTGGATTTTAGGAAGACACAACCTCAAAGTACCACTGGGGATTAATGGGACTGCTGTGGAGAGGGTGAGCAGCTTCAGGTTCCTGGGAGTCCACATCACAGAGGATCTGACTTGGACTACACACATCGACACTCGAGGAAGGCGAAGCAGCGCCTCTACCATGTCTCCCGGAGGATCCTTCAGACCTTCTACGCTGGTGTGGTGAAGAGCATCCTGACAGGAAGCATCACTGCCTGGTTCGGCAACAGCTCCTCTCAGGACAGGAGGGCTTTGCAGAGTGTGGTGCGTTTGGCTGAGCGCACTATACTCTCCATCCTGCAGGACCTGTATTCGAGGAGGTGTTGAACCAGAGCCTGCAGGATCATGAAGGATCCTCACCACCTCCACAACAAATTGTTCCAACTTCTGCAGTAAGGCAAGCGCCTCCACAGTTACGCTGCTCGAACAGAGACTAAAACTGAGTTTCTTTCCGCAGGCTATCAGGACTGTGAACTCTGACCTCACTAAGCCAAGTACACATACTCAGGCCTATAGCGAGGGAAATTACCCTCATTTATCATCCTTCATTAATTTTCTGCAGAAGCGAGAAAGATTGCTCACATAGCCTACATGATTCATGAGCCAAACTTCCGAAATATCGCGCTGCACAGGCACTTCATTTCAAGTTTTCAGAATGAGTTTGTCCTCTGCTTGAAGTTTTTTATTATTTGTTTTATTATTATTTCAATCCATGTGTGTTCGCTTTTGCTGATGCGCAATTCCCCTCAAACTGATCAATTGACTTGGCGAACGTCCATCTCCATGTCCTCATGACTGTGCCGATGTAAGCGGGGAAGTATGACAGGTTGGGTTCATGTGGGTGGATGCACATCCATGTGCGTGGATGACGAATTTGAAGAGGGTGGTAAGTTCATGAAATTCCCCAAGACATCCATCAAAAATTCAGATGTTAAGCTGCTTGACATCAAAACGTTGTGTAGGTTACGATTTAGTTTGACAGGTCGGGTGCGCTATAATTGGCAAATAGCCTAACTTCAGGAGTGGCGGAGCTGACAGATTAAATTAAATCAAGTTATATAACTAATTTAGAAATACATTTGACATCATACAATGAATCGACACAATATATTTATTTTAGTGACTTTATTTACTGAGGCAATTTTAAAAAAATGTCATGCAATCAGCAAAAGAGCCAGATCTGGCTCTCCAGCATTATTTCCCCAGGCCTATGATTTTAGGCTAGGTCTACTTGTTTGATGGGAGAAGTCCTAATTAATCTTTATATATATATATATATATATATATTACACTATTTTGTATGACATATGAGCTATTTTTATAGGCCTAAAAAAAGTGCGGCCCCCGAAACAAGTTACAAAAATTGATATGGCCCTTGATGTCAAAAAGGTTCCCCACCCCTAACATACAGTAACTTGATACAAAATATCAATATCAATTTATATTGCTTTGTTATTGATATGCCTACTTGTTTATATGAAAATGTGCAGTTTATTTGCCTATTTGCTATTTATTTGCCTATTTTAGCTAATTAGCTCAAATTTCTCATTCTAAAAAAAAGCTGCTCCTTTTGCTGTAAAGACAGTAAATATTGTGGATATTCTGATTCATTCCCTTCAATTGTGATATGTGTATTGTTGTATTCCAATGGGCATTGCCACTTTTTCATTTCACTGCATATCCTGTGTGTGTTACAATTAAACTTTTTGAAAAACCAAAAAATACAGATAATAAAATATCTCCCCGGCGCTACCACGATGGTGACTAGACCGGGGCGCGCCATCTTGCTAACACCATGAATGTTTCATACAAAACATTCATATACCATGAATGTCTCATGCTAAATAGGCTGTAAAAAAAGACAATCACATCAAAACAATCAGTCTAGAGACTTCTGTAGGTACTACTTACCTGTGAAGTTGGGTTTAAAGCCTGGGGGTGGGGGTCCGTTGGTATAGCCACTGTCATCATGCCCTGTGGGATAACTCCCTGGTTGGGCTTCCTGGTGGCCGCCTTGGGCTGAGTTTCCACTGAGGAAGAGCTTGTAGACACCATAGGCTAGCAGTAACAGAACAGCCACTCCCAGCATACTACCTGAGCCCTCGCTGCCAATTGACGAGCTCTGACGTTGTTGATGGTTGCCATGGTGATGATGCTTTTTGCCAGAGAAACCACTGAAAAAATTGGAGGCGAAATCCCCAAAGCCTAAGGACAAAGGAGCTTTTGTTTTCATTTGAAATTAAATAAAAACATACCGAAATAACTTACTCTCAGCAGAATCGAATATATCTTTATTATTCTTTTAATTATATAATACTTTATTATTTTAATTTATTTAAAGCTACAGATCTATGTTACACATCAAGTTCTCCTCTCAATGCATTCTGTCTCACACAAGGTCTCTATCCACTCCATACGTATTTGCACATATTTGTACCTGTGGCATCCAAGACGTATTCGAGACTTTAGCAATATGGTTGCAAAACATTCACTCAGTTGTCAACATACATAAAAGCAAATGTATGGCCCTGCTTAGCGATCTGGTCAAGAATGAGATGACACACATCCACATGGTTGCAAACACACTCCCAGGTCTCCTACCGCTAGATTGCTCGGATTCGTGGTGGGAACCAGACCTCCGCTTTGCCCTCCCTTCTTCAGTCAGCTCCAGTGTGTACTCCAGGCCACAAGAGCCCTTCAGTATGTAGGCATCTCCTGGGTGGCTGTAGCCCTCGCAACTCACCTCAATTCGACCAAACTGGTAGGAGTTGTCCATGTCAGTCTTACATTCCCACTTAAGGATGGCAAAACACACAATGAGGAAAAACAAGGTTACAAACAAGAGGTAAATACCGTATTTTTCGGACTATAAGGCGCACTTAAAATCCTGTAATTTTCTCGACAGTGCGCCTTAAATCGACAGTGCGCCTTATAATCCGGTGCGCCTTATGTATTAACCTCAAACCGATTTTATGTGGTACACGGCGCTCAAAAATCTGTCAAGCCGCACCGCTTGATGGATTGTCGGCGCATTACGGCTACCGTGGCGTAATACTTGATGGATTGTCGGCGCATTACGGCAACCGCGACTCCATGTGCGCCCATCTCACCGATACTGTCAAAACCCAAGTGAAGCAAACTAATTCGGAGCTTGCCGTCATTCCGGGTGGATTAACCAAAGAACTCCAACCGCTAGGTATTGGTGTCAACAGGTTGTTCAAAGTTAAATTGCGAGCTGCGTGGAGCTTTCACGAAGGCTGGAATCATCACTGAACAGCTCAGTGACAGCAACGAGACTGACTCTGATAATGACGAGAGGGATCCGGGCATGCTTGATGCCGAAATCGCCCAACTGTTAAACTCAGACACTGAAGATGAAGAATTTGATGGATTTGTGGAAGAGGAATGAACTGAAAAAGTGAGTGTATTGTTTTGTATTTTATGTGTTACAACTGAACAATGTTGAGAGTTATTGTGAATGAGTTGAATAAAGTTCGATTTATGACTGTTTTGTGTTGCTTAATGCGCCTGTTTTGTATTTTATGTGTTACAACTGAACAATGTTGAGCGTTATTGTGAATGAGTTGAATAAAGTTCGATTTATCTGACTGTTTTGTGTTGCTTAATGCGCCTTATAATCCGGTGCGCCTTATGTATGAAAATAGACCCGTTCATTGACAGTGCGCCTTATAATCCGGTGCGCCTTATAGTCCGAAAAATACGGTATTCAACAAAATGTTCCATTGCCCGTTAAAAGGTTAATCTAACTTTTTACTTTTACTCCCTACATTTAAACACGAATATCTGTACTTTCTACTCCTTACATTTTCAAAACGAGACTGTTACTTTAGATTTATTGCATTTAAGGGGAATTGTCGGGTTTTTTTACATCATTGCATCATGTGTTCCCAACATCAAGACCGATTTCAACCTAAATGGATGGACAACAACACATAGAAGAGACGCTTGGTGCATCCATCCACGTTAGAGGAGCTCTGATGTCACGCATGTGACGTCAGACACGAAACAGACTTAAAAATAAAATATGAGAGGAACACGTGAGTAGCGAGAACTAAACATGATGAACAAGAAGCTATTGTGACTCCCCCCCACACACACACACTTGTGTAACATTGTGTGTGTGCAGTGCACATGTGTGTGTGTTACAACTATTATGTATAATATGTCAGTAAACATCATCACTATGACAAAAGAGTCAAAAGTTTCCAGTTCTGTTGCTGGCATTGAAAGCTGATGTTCTGCATTGGAGCCTCACGTTAATATTGGTCCACGTTAAGTGGAATATATTAAGAATTAAAATGGCAACTTTTTACTTTTGTACTTTGAGTACATTTCAGAGCCTCTACTTTTTACTTTTTACTTGAGTAAAGAATTTGAATCAGCACTTCAACTTTTACCGCAGTCATTGTTTTACACAAGTATCTGTACTTCTACTTAAGTAAAGGATGTGTATACTGTTACCACCTCTGTCCATAATACAGTATTCTGTATCTCAGAGATGTGTTCTGAAGCCACACCTGCACATCGACTCCATCCCAGCCCTTGTTCGTACACTGCACCGCCTCCGGGACGAACACTCCGCAGCCCGCCGAGCCCCCGACACACCGGAGTTGGGGTATGGGGCCGGAGCGACCCGCTGCGGTGGAGCGGTCCCTGTACAGAGTCAGCACCTGCACGTCCCGCAGCAGCACGCTACCCGGGCCTGCGACACGGACACGGGACGCTTATTATCCGGGAATGTGTTAAAATGAGATGAGATTAGATCAAATAGAACTTTATTAATCCCGAAGGAAATTCTTGTGCCAGAGGTTGCACAGCAATACAATACAAAAAAACAATAGAGAAATCAACAGAATAATAAAAATAAACTAACAACAAGAAATCGAAAACAAGCAGATAAAGCTAGAAAGGTACGAGATCGCTAAGGGATTGAGTAAGCATATATACAGTAGCGGTAGTTCTCGACACACGCGTGTACAACTACACATCCAACATAAACGCGTTAGTAAAATGTGTTAAAGACAGAAGTCGCCAACATACCTTCATTCCAACCGCTGACTCGTACCACAAAGAGACAGAGAAGCACGAGTAGCACGAACATTTTCATGATCGTGATGTTCGCTTTGAATGGTACAGTCTGAATATATCGCTACTGGTTAGGTAGATTATATTATGGATAAACCAAGAGCTTCTAAATAGTCCTTGATTTATTTAATTTCTACGATGCAGACGCAACTCCCTCGCAGTATTTATTTCCGGGTGAAACGTAGCATGTTGTGATGACTTGTAAGCCAATTGGACAAGAGCACGACTTGTGTTCCTCTTGAGAGCGCTGAACGTCGTGGTTGACAGCAGCCCTGGGCGCTGATCATACGTTCATGTTCCGCCCTCTAGTGGAGCTAAGGCTGTTTGCGACAGGAAAAGGACATCCGACGGAATACAACCTCCATAGACTGTCAATCCCCCTTTATTATTATCATTATTATTTGTAATTATTATTATTATTACTATGTATATATATATATGTAAAAAATTCTTTCTTCTCTTTCTTTTCCATTTTTCTTGTATTTTATTATTTTAGTATTTTAGTGTTTTTTTATATATACTGTATATATATATTTTTTTTAAGTTGACTTCCTTACTTACCTGTATATGTTTAGTTCTTTATAAGTATACTTTAGAAACTCATATTTATCCATTTGATTGCAATATTGCAGCTTTGTGTACACATTTCTTTGTTCTAGAATATCTACATTTGTAAATCGACAATTGTAAATTAGATTTTTGTTTTTATTTACCGCTCGCTTTGGCAATGCAAATATACTTTTCCCATGGCAATGAAGCGCTCCCTGGGCTCCCTGGGCTCGTTCATATGGCGCCCTCTAGTGGTGTTAAGGGTGTGTCGTCATTTTATTGCCAACGCGTTGCCCTGGTCTCGCGGTACTACACAGGAATCCACATTTGGAAATTACGGAAACACGTGACCGGTTCCAGCGCGGGTAAATACAGAGTGTACTCATCAGGACTGCCGCCAACACCACTAGACCGCCGGGTGTGCAGTAACTTCTGATAGTCACGTTTATTTCTACAACATGGAGCCACATGCGGACAACGAGACGCCACTTCGTGCAGTTAGGTAACGTACTAATCCAGTGATTAACTATATTGACAATTCGGGTCAAAGTTTTTTCCTGTAGTCTGTTTTCTTCTTACTATCGTTCAGAAATACTAGCTCGACTGGATATGTATTGCCGATGTCCTTAATTCTATCCTTCCTAGTCATAAAGTTTCAGATATCCACAATGACAGACTTCACGTCACTTAATTGCAGTTTTGATATCTGCAGTATCATTCCTGCTAGGAAAAACTCTAATACCAGTGATAACTGATTGATTATTATTATTATGGTTTTCGATACCCAGAATTCCATTCAATTGCCGTCAACAGATATGCACAATACAGATTACTAGTCATGATGGCAATTGTGCATATGAATATAATGAATGCACTATAGGCCTAAGCTTAATATGGGACGTGATGTGACCAAAATCGCGGGTAAATGCACAAAACACAAACGATAGTGATGATATTATAACTCTATGATTGTAGGCGTAGCCTCTTCGCCTTCTGTGCGTGTCCTGTGCGCGTACCGTGCACTGAAAAATATCACAATGTACCTTGGGCCCACATTCCACACGTCCCCACGGCGCTCGTCCTCCACGCATTATTTCAGCAATGGAGGGAACGGCATGTGCGAAACTGGACGGCTATGCCTACAATCATAGAACTAGAGTTACAACATAACTATCATTCTATTTCATTAAAGATCCCATGCCATTAAAATCCAAGTTTTCCTATTGTTTGTTAGATAACATAAGTCAGAATGAGTTTGTGACCTGTGGTAAGTTTGAAATCTATGCAGTTTGTCTGCTGTATGCAATAGCCAATGAAAGGAAAAAGGCAGAAAAATTTAGACAATCTGGATGAGCCGTCAGTGCTACGTAGCGTTGACAAATTATTATTCATGGTCCTGCCCACTTGGTTGGTTCGTAACCTGTGTTCGCTGTGTTCGGCGCATTTCGACTTCGTCAACTTCGGGGAGTACAGTAGGGGTTTGCTGTGGCACAGCTTGACAGCTGCTTTGTCGTCCACAGCTGAACCAATCAGAGCAAAGCAACATTTAAATATTGAATATTCATGAGAACAGCGATCCAATCAGAGCAAAGCTCATTAATACATTAAATATTCATGAGAAAAGCAGTCGTCTTTTCTACCAGGCTTTTCAGACAGCTTGAAAATAAGCCATCCAAGACATTTCCAACACAAATAATGTTACAAACTCGATCAAAGGACATCAATGATTATAAAAAAAAAAATGAATGAAATAGGTGTGGCATGGGTTTCTTTAAGGGCTAAGGTGAAGCTACGAGTGGAGCTTGATAAATGTACCCCTGCTGGACCAAACAATCCCCGGGGCACACCGGACTCGATACTGCCATACTGTGCAACACACAACGATATTAAACCTCTAATTGTCCTCCTACACACGCAGGCGGGCGAGTAGGAGAATAGAGAGAGTCCATAACCCTGATCCAGCCATCTCCTCTGTGGACCACATAAAGGATGAGAGGGAATCAGAGTGACAAGGTTCCAATGGCACCAGCCACCACAGGGGCGTGGCCCAGAGCCCTGATAATCAGCGGCGGATAGTCGAAGGCTTCTCTACGTCCACATACAGCAAAAGACGCAAAGGCAAATGAGTGCCTCCTAGTAGCCCTCTTTACATAAAGAATGCTGTAACGGGGCTCTCAATACTGCAGGCATATATAGAACACAAAATGTGTAGGCACCGGCCAGCAAAATCTATCATATCATACATAACCTGACCCATATGATGCAAAGCGATGGCAGGGGTGATATCACACAGTATGATCAGTGGTAGAAGACAGGACATTCATGACACTGGTTACAATCCATAACCATAGTGATGAGTACCGGTCATTCAAAATTCCAACGCAAAGCCGGGAAACCACTGAAAAACAAGGAGGATAGGCTGCCACGGAAAGCAACATTATGAATCGTAACAGCTCTGAGTAGCAAGCCTATTCTCACACCGTGCGAGGAGTTAAGAGCTGCGGCTCCAACATAGAGTGGCCCTGGTCATGTCCAGATAAAGCAGACAAAGGGGCTGGGAGAAGACTGCTATACTCCGGAGGATGGCCGCCAGGGGAAGCTCCAGGCAAGGTATCCCCCTTGCCTGGACCACCCTTCGACCTTGGTGAACACCTTCACCGGTGCCTTCAGTGAATTCGGGTCCAGGACTGCCGCGGGCAAGAAACGTAGACCTGGCAGCAACTGCGGACTGATGGTTGGCCGACGGGACGATGACAGAGGTCTAAAATAGTACTTCTTCATGTCGTCCGCATCCGGGACTAGAAGCTGCGGCGGCGTGGCAAGCCCCTCATGGACGCAGCCTCTTCGACGATCTCTCAAGAGGTCTGCGAACCGGCGTGGATTTTCGGCGAAGAACCCGTGACGTTCTCAGCCCCGAGTAACAGAAGCGCGCTTCTTAGGTGTGCTGGTCGTCGGGGGGGGGGGCCGGACAGGAAACGCATATTGGTCCTGAAAAGGATTGTTGCGGTGTGTGGTCCGTGCCGTCGCCAATCTTGATGGATAAAGTAATCTTCTAAGGCATCGCGTTTTAGAATTTTTCATTACTGAAATAAAAGGGAGGACGAGCGCTGGCCGAGGCGGCCTTGTATACGCACAGTGACGTGAGGAATGTGGACGGGCCCAAGGTACATTGTTGACATACATTTTTTCAGTGTGCGTGGTACGTGCACGGGACATACCCATAAGCTTAGACGGCGTAGCCTACATTAAATAGAACTGACATGATTCTGTGGTCCAAACAAATAATGTAGATGAGGGTTGATGTGAATACATTGTTTAAAAGTAATTTCATATTCCTATTTGAGTCTAAGGTCAAACTTGGCTTACCAATCTAGATGATAGGATAGCATATGTCTGTAGACCATATTGTCGGTAGACAATAGGGGTGGCACGGTTCACAAAACCCACGGTTCGGTTCGTATCACAGTTTTAGGGTCACGGTTTTCGGTTCTGTACGGTTCTTGTTATTTTTTTCTTATTTTTTATAATTATTTTTTTACACTTTAAGATATTTGGCGGGACTTGGCGCAAATGCGGTGGCCGGTGGGGGGGAAAGGGGTGCCCAATACGTCGATCACGATCGACCGGTCGATCGCAAAGGAAGTCCGGGTAGATCGCATGCCATTTAATAAAAAAAAATTTGATGTTATCATTGTTAAGTTATCATTGTTATGTTATCATTAAATTCTGATAACAGAATTTAGTGGGGACGCTGGGGACATGTCCCCACCAATATCCAGCAATATCCATCCCCCCCCCCCCTCCCCGATCAGAACCGCGAATGAACGGAGCACCCCCCCGCCGCCCCCCCTTTATATGAAGTATACTACTTTTGGCTTGGTCATTTTTAAGCGATTTCGAGCGGCTGTTTGCGCAGAGGATACCTGTGCTTTTTTTTTTTTTTTTTTTTTGGACAGCCCATTCTGTCTGTTTTTTTCGAGCGTGTGTATGTGATGACATCATCAACGACGCGTCGACGTTACGTCGACTTTATTGATAGAAGTCGTGCAACCACTACTCCACACTCTACACCTCTTCTTTCGCGCGAAAGGGAAACACACTGTCTGAGGTCACATACGGTCACGAGGCTGCGCATGCCATGAACCGTCGAACCGTACAACGCACACATCCTCCGATCCGAGACAAGCCAACTGAACGGTTTTCAGTTTTTTTTCATGAACCGTGCCACCCCTAGTAGACAAGAATGATGAACAGTTCATGATGAAGATGAACAATCACTGACATGCAAAAAGACAAATCAACTCATTCTGTAAATTGTGTTTTATCATTCCATTCTATATTTGGAAAAATGCAATACAATACAGTTTAAACATTGATTACGATACTGGGGTGGCTACTGTCTCCTGTGATAATTGCTTGGCTGTGACTGACTTGATGAGGGTTTCCTGGTGAGCTGTAGGCAGCTGCTGAATGTGTGGTGGTGTTTAAAAAACACTTTTGTTCCCAGGTGTTTTTTGTTGTTAAGGTAATCGTATGTTGTACCTATGGTTGTCTTGGCCAAGAATTCAGGATTCCTGATCGAGAGAGTTTGGTTCCCCTTAATGAAAGCCAAGAACCAGTCTGCTCCAGCCCCTTTCCAACCCTTTCATTGCAGAAATGTTGCAGCTTTGTACCTTTTACACAGAAGCCAAGGCTGAATAAACACAATGGGGCAATTCCACCTTTATGCCAGCATTGGAGGTAGTAACAAAGCATCGATGTCTGTATAAAAGGGGTAAGCTGGCATGCCGGTAGGGTTGGTTTTACCGGTATGCTGTTGTGCAAGCTGAAACCGGGTTAATTTATGCAAACCAAGAGTCATGCACCAGAGACATTCTGGCCAATTAAAACTTTGCCTCCATGTCGTGCATTAATACCTAGAATAGTGCTAGAAGTGACAATAGTGATGTTTTGCCCCCCACCCACTTTAACTGGCGCAATGTGGATCACATTCACCACATGAGTCAACTGCAATAATGTACACCGCAAAAAAAACCCCGCATTTAGAAAAGGATTATATTAGGGCCTGATCTGGTGGTTAAAAATGTACCTAAGAATTTGATTTGGCGAATTATCAAACCTTTTTGAAAAATGTTGCACATGTTACAAAACCAAGCACAATGACTGGTCTTTGTAGCAATATTTCAGGATCGGGATATAAAAGGGTCTGGTTGTCTATAAAAACCTTGATCTAATTCTCTCCCTGCACAACCTGGTCCAAAACTTTTTCTTTTAAGGATTTCCAGAGTTTTTACTGGATTGAATTGTAAGAACTATCCCTAACCCTATTTGTTACAATTGTCACTAATTTAAAAAACAGTCTATACAGTTAGAAACCGGTGATTATCCTGAAATTTTCTATGGCGCTGCTTGGTTTTACAGTTGACTGCTTAAATGACATCTGACTTCTAGGCTGTATTCAAATTGGGTTGTTTTTTTTTAATTCAGAAGGTTCCTAATTAGGGTTGGGTATCGTTTAGATTTTTCCGATACCGGTGCCAAAACGATACTTTTAAAACGGTACCGGTTCCTAAACGGTGCCTGAACCGATACCTTCTTTAAAATAAAGAGCAAACAATAACATTAAAGAATGTCTTTTTTTTTTATTGCTAAGGCAAAACCATTGAACAATATATTAACTCTTAAAGTAACACTGTTTAAATTAGAATTACAATTAAATACAAAACACTATTAAACATTACTAATAAATATTAAATTAACAATATCAACAAATAACAATTTAACGATAAGTGACAGTACTATTACTAATAATAAATAACAGCAAACAAAGCAAGTGAAAACTACTCTACACTACTCTGCATATTCTACATCCACCTGTGCACACAATCAACAATTTTTCGATGAAAACCCGCTAAACACGATCAAAATCCGCTAAACACGATCAAAATCCGCTGAACACGATCAGAACCCGCTAAACACGATCAAAACCCGCTAAACACGATCAAAACCCGCTGAACACGATCAAAACCCGCTGAACACGATCAAAACCCGCTAAACACGATCAGAACCCGCTAAACACGATCAAAACCCGCTGAACACGATCAAAACCCGCTGAACACGATCAAAACCCGCTAAACACGATCAAAACCCGCTAAACACGATGTAAACAAGCTTGAATCCTGTCTCCTCCTGCCACTCCTCCTACAACTCTTTTGCGCAACTCTTCCGCGCAACCCCTTCGGGTTTACCGTAATACCCCCAAATTCAGAAACCATTGGAATTTCTTCGATCGCACAAACGGTCTAGGAGTTACGGTAGTTTGAAAAAAGCGAGTAATGGGAGCGCCGGCGCTCCCTCCGGTCGTGGCACCGAAATATGCGTTTTGATTTGGTACGGTAGGTACCGGTCGTACGGGAACCGGTGCCATAGTGGTACCGGGTTTCGGTACCCATCCCTATTCCTAATTGAGTGAATGACTCGGAAGTATCTAAGTGGCAGCCATGCTAAGGGCTGTTTGAATTCTCTACATGCTAAGGAAAGGTGTTTCAATGCTTCCTCTCATATCCCCTTTAGCATAGGCTACAATTCCTTGCGGTAGCCCATTGGCTGTTCACAGAAACAACTGCTCATGTAAACAAAACTAATTGGGATTAATGTGTGAGCGGGCGGGAGGAGCGTGAGCAAATATTCTCAAGCAGTGTTAATTTTGGCAGCTATTTTAGATTTAGTCTTAGTCTTAGTCTTTAGACGAAAATGCATATTAGTTTTAGTCACATTTAGTCATTTTTATCCTTCTTAGTTTGTCTAGTTTTCGTCGAAAGTCACATTTTAAAAATAAGATGAGCGGAACTGCTGTGAACAACAGACCGGGTATCCTTCTAATGATGTATTGCATAGATCGACATACTGCGCGACGATTTGATGCATTCATCTGATTGATAAAAACCTGACAATGCGCGCCTGCCCCCCCCCCCCTCCTCGCTGGACCTTATTAACTGTTATAAGACGCAGAAGCGCCTGGTCCTGTTCAACTTTAGTTGAATGAGCGTAGAAAGACTGGACGTTTTGATCAAGATCTCTCTGTGTGTGTGTGTGTGTGTGTGTGTGTGTGTGTGTGTGTGTGTGTGTGTGTGTGTGTGTGTGTGTGTGTGTGTGTGTGTGTGTGTGTGTGTGTGTGTGTGTGTGTGTGTGTGTGTGTGTGTGTGTGTGTGTGTGTGTGTGTGTGTGTGTGTGTGTGTGTGTGTGTGTGTGTGTGTGTGTGTCTCTCTCTGACAGGACTTTGACAGCTGTCACTAGGCTAGTTAAGTCACGGGAATGGCGCGCTGTGATTGGCCGAGTGGATATATCTGAGTGTGCTGAAAATCTGTCGTGGCGTTTATCACAGTTTGGAAAGAAAGGGAACAATAATATAATGCAGAGAAACTAGCCGGTTGTCGCGTTTTGCGGAAACCCATTTTTATTTTTTTTTTAAATAGCGCTTATCACGTTTTGGAACCAAACTCTTTAATAATTCATTCAATTTTGAATGTCCGTTAGTCCACCACGAACATTTTCGTCTCGTCAACGAAAGTAAAAATAGATTGTCACAGTTTTTAAGATCCGTTTGGGAAAAAGGTTAACGCATATTTTTCATCAAACATTTCGTTAACGAAATTAACACTGGTAACAAGCATTTGTTATTTCGTCGTTTTCCATAATCTCTTAGCAGTGCCGTGGTCTTTTCCTAAGTCCTTATGAATTCTCCTTCTCATTGTTCATTGACCTCATGATGGAGTTAAGGAAAAGTAGTTAGGAAAGGACTTCGGATTAGGGCTAAAAACGATAACGATATGTATCGCGATAGACACGTTATCAATAGAAAATGCGTTCGATAGAATGTTTCGATATTTTTTTTTCCTCGTTGGAAGAAACCGGAGCTAAGAGTCTAGCTCCGCTTTGAACCAGAGGTTGCGAAGCAAGGTTGGTTGCATGAACAAACTACTCGTCCTCTGGTACCTAGCAACGTATGGAGTGACACGCTAATAGCCAATCATGTAACAGTATCACGTTTGGTTGCGCCATCTCGTTGTCTCGTGTTCGTGTTTGTTTCTTGAATAACAGAAACAGCGCGGTGTGAGAAGTGAAAGATGAGTGCCGCAACGAGCGAGGAAATTCTCGCCAGTATGGCAGTTTTTTGGATTTTATAAGTCAGACCGTAGTCAGACCAATGTTGTCTGTAAATTATGCAAGACCGTCGTCCCCACCAAGACTGGTAATACAACCAACTTGTTTTACCACCTTAGCCGCTCTCACCCTTTGGAGCACAGCCGTATCTGACAACAACATTTAACACTTTGCACATGTTTTTGTAACACTTTATTTTTGTTAAGCACTTTATTATTGATAATTGCAAAGTTTTCATTGTGATTTTAGTTTTCATTCAGACTTATGTTTATATTTATTTATTTAGTGTTTTCCATGGTTGTGTTGACATTCATTTTCCCTGTCTGCCTACAATCAGAGGAAGGTTAAGTTTAAAATAAAAATGTTTAAATTCAGTATATTTTTCTCCTGGTCCTTATTTTCAATAGGTCATACAAATTATCAATAATTATCGATATCGACCGATATGAAACACTTATATCGTGATACAGTTTTCAGCCATATCGCCCAGCCCTACTTCGGATGTATTTTTTTGACAATTTGAATACAGACCTAGATGGTTCATGATTGGAGGAATTGGTGTTAAAACTAACCCATGTTACAATCAGCCCAGTCACCCCTACTTTCCTTTGGTGTTGGTATTCTGCTTTCAAATGTGCTATGTACTATAAAGTGCTGCCTATGCACACGTGATCAGAGGTGGCCACAGGTACTACGCGTTGGCATGTATGATTGTTTGCGGATCACTTTGAAAGGTGAAACATTTTAGTGAACACTGCTGCTTGACCAATACCCTTGCTTTATTTTTTACTACTCCCCTCCCCGCTTGCACTGTGCTCAACACTGAGCACATCAGATGTTACTGGTGTTACTGGTGCAACGTTACTGGTGCAACCAGCAATCCTTCATGTGTTTGCCATAGTCTTTTGTCCTTTTAGCAACTTTTGCCCCCCCTTTGAAGCCAGATACCTTGTTCACTTTTTCCTGCATTTTGTTGCATCAAAATGATGTCTTCTGGAGTAGTGACAGAATTTACATTATATTTACATTTGGGGCATTTGGCCGACGCTTTGATCCAAAGTCACTTACAAAGAGTACATTTGTTGAAGGAGAGAGCAATATATTGCTGTGGTACATAAAGATAGGACTAGAACTGTTTTCGAGCATTCACATTTAAGGGGCTAATAGAACGAATTTCATAATTGCTAAGTTTCCTGCATAAGTAGCTGGGATAAGAGCAGACGTGCAATTCTGAGCACGTTACCAACATCCAAGAATATACAATATGCTAAACAATGTACAATTAATAATGCCAAGAAGTACAAAGACAAGTTAGTGCTAGGGATTCGCAGAGAAACGGTTGGGGGGGGGGGGGGGGGTTATGCAGAGTCCAGGTGAACTCTGAACATGTGGGTCTTGAGTCTCTTGCGGAAGCACCTTTAGTTCTGATGAAACTAAAGAACGCCGTTTGACTTTTAGCTGCAGTATTTGCTGCTTCGTCCACTGCATTATTTCCTTTTGTAATATCGTCCCCTCCTTTTCTGTGTGCTTGGCAATTAATTATGGCAAGTCTGGTGGGTTGCATCATTGCTGAGATGAGCTCAGTGATTTGCTTTAGATGTTGAATTGGAGTTACATCAGAATATTTTTAGTTTTATTTTTTTTGGTTCCAGATGGCCCCAAACAAGTGACATACTCTGTGTGCCTACACTAAATCAGTATACACAATTGCAATTTTATTTTTTGCCAATTTACAAGCTTCAGTTGTGCTTTTAATTCTGCTAGCTGTGCGGAGCCGATGTTGTTCACAGCTTTCAGCTTTGGCAGTTTGTGAAACTTATTTCTTGTTTAAACCAATGCAAAGGCCCAGCATGATTACCAAGATGGTCCTTATGCAGGATCCATCCACATAGTAAATTGCTGAACGGAATAACATCTGCAGGATTTGTTTTTATCGTAACATCTGGATAGGTCATTAAGGGTGTATAAAGTATATTATATACACCTTGCTTGTGTTACCACCAACTTCCCTTGTTTTATCAACTCAGTGATCTTATGTGTGTCCTGTCGATTGGAAACATACTAAATAAATGGTTTGTTATAGTCAGGTGTTTCCAAAGAAGGTGCAGTTTGCTTTTGCTGTTTGATGGTTTCAAACACTACCATGGCTTCATTTGTTCATTTTGTGTTCATTTTCCAATTTTCCTCTTTACGTAGGACTACTTCTTTCCCTGGAGGCTATACATGCCTCGGAGGCCTCTGCCTCAGACTCTCATTGGAGTCTATCGGGATTATGCTGCATTTCATTTACCTCAGAAGTGGGAGCTGGGAATGACGTCACACCCGAGTTGACTGCGTTCCAGTTACAACAAGTCGGAAAACCAAGATGGACACCTCCAGGAAAACTTTTGTTGTGCTTGGGTTTGCTCTAGCCAGGTTAGCCATTGTTAGAAATACCAGTTGATGACAACGTATTACACGGCATACAAACACAGTAGCAACATATCCACAGATAGAAGTTGGACAGTACTGCGTGTACAACGTTTTTAATGAGACACAAACACAAATAGACGTGCTAAAAACTGCACAGAGCAGCAATCTTGGATTTCAAAGTCGGGGTTGTGAGATTCTTCTGGATATCCGACTTCAGGGGGCGTTCCAGTTGCAATTTCCAACTGGGAACTCGGAAATTCCAACTTCAGAGTACAAATGGAATGCACCATTATTACTGTCCTTCTAAACACGTCCCGCCGCGGAGGCCTCTTGTCTCAGACTCCCATGCATCTATCACTTGGTACTAGTCCTTTGGGCTCACTGTCCCAGACTATGCCTAGAGTCTACCAGTGCAATCTACTGTTTGTTTACTATAATTTTGTGTTAATAATAAAACATTTTATTTGGATTGCACTTTACATTTAAGAAAATCTCAAAGTGCTACAGATTAAAAAGCATGAAAGTGCTAAAAACAAAACACTAAGTACAAAACATGACAAATAAAAAATCTAGCAGAAGGCTCTGGAAAAAAGGTATGTTTTCAGGCCTCGTTTAAAAGCATCCACAGTCTGCTGCCCTCAGGTAGTCGGGGAGAGCATTCCACAGGCTGGGAGCGGCCGAGCAGAATGCCCGACCCCCCCATGGTGCGGAGCTTGGTCCTGGGGGGTTTGAGGAGGTTGGTGGTTACAGAGCGGAGGGTACGTGAGGAGGTCTGAGGGGTAAGGAGTTCCTTGAGGTAGCGGGGGGCATTTCTGTGTATGCACTGGTGGGTGAGACCTTGAACTCAATCCTAAGTGAGACGGGGAGCCAGTGACGTGATTTGAGGATGGGGTGATGTGATCATATTTGCGCACCCTCATCGGGATCCTAGCAGCGCTGAAATTAAAATCATTAGTTAATGATTGTTTTAACATGCAATTACTGTGTCTCTTTTTTCAAATTTGTTTCTTAGATTCTTTTTTGGAGAAATTAATACGCCACTTACTGCCCAAAGAACTAGTGTTTGCAGTGCTAAACACTGATGAGACAGAACTGCGGTTTCCAAATTTAACAGGTGTTCATATCACATGTCCTTAAATGACCAGTCCGATCCCAGTCCAGCTGTTTCTTGTGCAAGTCACCTCCTTGCCAGTTTGCACCCCTGTAAATCACTTGTTCTCATGTCTTGTGTAATTGTTGTGGCTATTTGTTTTTGGGGTTTTTTTATAGCCACCGCCTCAGCAATAACACGCCTTTTTTTTAGATCCAGGTGCCATGCAGCTGTTCTTTGTTTGAAAATAATAAACTAATGTCTTACAAAAACATTGTAAGATATACTTGTATTGTATGCTTTGTTTGTTTAGATCTCCGCAATAGTTTCCACTAATTTGGACATATATTGAAAGTGACAAAACTATTTTCGACTACAATATTCTTGTAATAATAATTATATATAGGACTTATATAGCGCTTTTCAAGGTACTCAAAGACGCTTCACAATAAACAAAAACATAACAAAAGTACACAGATACGGAATGCAGAATACAGAAACAAAAACAAATGTAGAGGTTGTAGAGTGAAAGAGAATGGTGGAGGTCAGATACTGTCGGCTTCCTTGAAAAGGTGGGTTTTGAGTTGGTTTTAAAAGGAGTGTGTCAGAGTTTCTGATGTTAGGAGGCAGGGAATTCCAGAGGGTTGGGGCAGCGACAGTAAAGGCTCTGTCCCCCAAGGTGCGGTACTTGGTCTTGGTGATGGGGGTGAGAAGGTTGGCATTGGCAGATCGAAGGTGGCGAGTGGGGGAGTGGCGATGGAGGAGATCTGTCAGGTATGAGGGGGCGAGATTATTGAGAGCTTTGTAGGTGATGAGGATCTTGAAATGGATTCTTTGCTGTATTGGAAGCCAGTGAAGGTGTTGGAGGATGGGTGTGATGTGTTCTCTGGAGCGGGTGGGTGAGTAACCAGGCAGCTGAGTTTTGAACATATTGCAACTTTTGAAGGGCAGTGGAAGGTAAACCATAAAGAATGCTGTTGCAGTAGTCTAATCTGGAGGTGATGAAGGCATGGATGAGTGTTTCTGCAGCTGAGGAGGAGAGGGTGGGGCGAAGTCGTGCAATATTACGGAGGTGGAAGAAGGATGTTTTGGTGATGTTGCTGATATAATCGTTTATGATTTGCTAGAAGAGTAAATGTTTTCACCCCAACCACCTAGGATCGGGGCACAAATAACCCCCCCCCCCCCCCCTATTATTTGCACCCTGATCCGAAAATGATCCAAGGCAAATAATCCGGGGGAACGCTCCGTGACATTCATGATCTATTATACTGCCATGCACATCTGGACGCAGCATTTTTTTTATGTTACACATGCATGCATAGTCATGTTTTGCAAAGCCAGGGAGATTTGGGAAAGATCGGCATCACATTTTATATGCAGTAAAAGACATTCATGGATGATCTCGCCAGGCAAGACAGTTGCAGGTGTTGCTGGCTCTGCTAGCCAGGCTATTAAACTGTTTCACATCTGCTGTGTTGGTCTTTCCAATTGCATACGCAATGTCTAATACAATTCACCTAAAATTAACTTCATTGGTTGATTTTGGGATGTAGTCTCAAAATTCACAATTTGAATTAATAAAAAGCCTGAGAAGGGCGTTAAAAGTATGTAAACATATTTTGCTAATGGCTAAAATGTATACATATACAATGCTTTATAAAAGTTGGTGTATTACGACCAATCCTCAGGCTGTTTTCTCGGATTTGTAATAAACTCCTAAATTATATACTAAGCATTCATTTTTCTGGTACTTTCCCACAATGGTGGGAAAGTAGTTTGCATTATCTTAACTGCAACAAACATTGCGTTTCACAAAGTTTTCGAAGTTAAAATATCACCTTGGTTATTACAGTATGAACTTGATTAACTAACTTTCATATGTCCTTTGTTTATATTGTGATTGACGCCATTCTCTGCCTCTACATCAGTCTCACATGGTCTCTTTCCGTGTGCCTCTTTCAGTGGAACTAAAAAGAGGGAGGATTACCTGGAATGGCCTGAGTATTTCATGGCTGTGGCATTCCTGTCTGCTCAGAGAAGCAAGGACCCTAGCTCCCAGGTAGTCTTTTATGTAGTCATCGTGTTTGAATTGTGGTTGGTATTTACTGTCCATGCACACACACCCCCTCTTGATATTATAGCACTCATTGGAAGTTGCAATTTGGATATCTACACTACAAATGCGTCCAAACAGCACATATGTCCTGTATGTTGGAAGCCATGCAATTTTCCTTTATTTTTATTTTTTTATATAAATTGCTGCAAAACCTGGTAGTTATCTGCCAATTTCAAATATTGAATATTCTCTCAAAACAATCTGGTACCATCTGGATTTTTGGGTCCAGAATTGCAGATTTCAGTTTTTGTTCACTCAACTCTGTTATACTGTTACTCTGTTGAGTGAACCTGTTGTTGAAGTACGTGTTGATGTTGTTGTTCAAAGGCCATTCTAAAGCTCAGTGAAAATGAGATTGTGTTTTAGCAAAGCAGTGCATTACTTATTTACTGAAGCCAGGAAGGGGAGAAGAGCATATTGGCCACTTCTTCACAGGCCCCGGATGACGGCGCAGAACCTCTTAATTGGCTTGTTAACCACTTTTCATCAGACAAGGCATTGGCATAATAAGTAACAATAAACAATGACAAGACGTACAGCGATAAAATAGTCCAGCTGGAAAGATGGAGCACAATTAACAGTCTGCCCTGATCATCAGCAAAACTAAGGTGTTACTTTGAAGTCAGAGGACGTCTGCCCAATCAGCATCCAAACTCCAATGTTGCCATCGCAATAAAGCGCGTGTGTGTGTGTGTGCGTGTGCGTGCCTGCCTTTACAGGTAGGGGCCTGCATCGTGAACCAGGAGAATAAAATCGTTGGCATAGGTTACAATGGAATGCCCAATGGCTGTGATGATGACCTTTTGCCATGGTCAAGATCAGCCGACAACCAATTGGACACAAAATACCCCTATGGTAACAGATTTTTTTATTGGGTCAAATGTGCGTTTATTTTACTGTATACTTTATGATGTATTTTATTTATATGTATTTACATTTTCATGTCATTTTATTACATTTTCAGAATAATGCAGTTGACCACTAAAATGTAGTTTCTTATCTATATCCATAGAGGGTGCTCTGACATTACTAATTAATGAATGGTTAGGCTCAACATTCTCTATCCTTTCCTGACCCAGTTTAAGGCATTTTATTTGTCTCAACACTGTCATAACATTCCATAACGCCCCCCCCCTCTTCCAGTGTGCCATGCAGAGCTTAACGCCATAATGAATAAGAACAGTGCTGATGTGAAGGGCTGCACTATCTACGTGGCACTCTTTCCATGCAACGAGTGTTCCAAGCTCATCATCCAAGCAGGTAGAGGTCAGGCCAGGAGCACTAATCCATTCAAAACAGTCATGTTGTGCGTTGTGTTATCTTTTGGTAGTGAATGTATCTGATGCATTTAGACCAAAACAAATATCTAAATATCTCCAATCTATCCCACAAGGAATTAAGGATGTGGTGTATCTCTCCGACAAGTACCACGACAGACCAATGATGACTGCTTCCAGAAGGTTACTCAGCATAGCAGGAGTACACTATAGGTGACACGCACACACAGATACACACACACATTTATATACACTCAATCAAAGCATGTGTGTGCGCGCTTTGGCCTGAACTGGTTTGTAAGAGGCTTATGATTGTGTGGGTTTGGGGGATGTAAGGAGAGCAACCTGACCTCCTAATTATTTGTCAAGGGAGCGCTGGTCCAATATACAAGGGGATTAGGCAGGATGCAGGGTAGGCAGGCAAGAGGTCCTGGAACTGTGAGAAGGAGTGGCGGGAACTCATTTAAGGAAGGAAATGCCTTTTTGTTCGTAGGCAAAAAAGGTTTGTGAAGGATGAAATCCTGTATTTCTATATTCCTTTAAAAGGTCTTTACCCAAGACACAATCATATCATTATGATGTATCATTATACATCATCGTTTCAACATTCAGTGAAATTGTTAACGGTGTGAACCATTAATGGATTCCTGCTGTGGCAGCTTTTCAGACTGGTACCATGTTTAGGAGTTCTACACGGTTCCTCTTCATGTTGTCATCATGCGTGTGTCTTAAACTCATGCCACAGGCCACAGCATCATCTTTTTTTTGTAGGTGTGCTGCTAGGTCACGCTCAGCTAATGTTCTTCTTATTCTTTCCTGCTTATTCTCTACGAACTTTGACACATATCTCCTCCCACACTTTTTCATGGCTTGGAATTGTGCCATCATTCACATTTTTTAATAATGTATGCTTTTTTAAATATTCAAATTTAAACATGAAATGTTATAATGGAAGTCATATAACAAGCCATCACATTTAAAACTCTATACTGATCGAAACTATCTTTTATACTTTTTGAGATTCAACAGTATTATATCCGCTTTGTCTAATATATTTCCATTTCCGATCTATTTAAGCCTGGTGGGTTTCAGTGAGAGCGATGTGAGTGATGGTTGGTGATGTTTAGATCACAGTACTTATGAGTCAGGGCAGTTATGCCCTGAGTGTTTATATAGGCTTATTAGCCATGTCGGCCTTTGACATTTATGTGTTGTTAGTCTGTCAGCGTTGGAGTCGGGATGCTGGACATTCATAAATCAGACTCACTCCTTTTTCTCTTTGTGTTTGCAGGGAGTTCAAGCCAAAGAGGACAAAGATTACCATTGATTTTAATTCCATTAACCATCCTGGAGCGCTGAATGCCCCGTCAAACTAACAATTACAAGAAGTGGGGTGCTTTGGAATCCGGTGTTCTGTATAAACCTCATGAATATGAGGAACTTTAATTTCATACTTCACCCTTAACGGCTCAATTAACTTTTGGGTTCACCATAATATGGCTTTTAAAATGTTTTTTTTGCTGTATTACTTATATGGTTTTGAACCCTCTCTGACCCCGTAAACAAAAATTGGTGGTTGTCCTTGAATGTTTAGTGCAACAGCCAGCATTAACAAAAGGGGGAAGGTCTCATTTTTTTGTTTGTTTTTAAAGTTCCTACATAAAATGTAGGTAATTTGAAACTGATTGCAATTACAAGTCTAAACTTTCACTTTTCAATATATATTCACATTCTTTGTGCAAACTGCCTTGTTTTAGAACTTTTATAGTATTTTGTTTTTCCTCACCTGAGAATTTGAGGCTGTTGTAGATTTATGCTTTGTTATTGGCATGCATAGACAAAATAATGATATGTTTTAAGATTATCTTATACACGCTGGTAACAATAAAACATTTGCATCACATGAGGACATATCTGGTATAATTCAAGACTATGAAAACTAAACTAACTTAATTTATCTGTTTTAAGAACATGTATTGTTTAACCGTTTGGGAAAATGTAGAATACAACATCCAGTTAACTTTAGCTAATTGTAGCTTCTAATGTGCATTGGGCCCTCGGACCAGGATGAGCTATAATATGCTCAAACCCCTAGAACATGGAGGGAAGACCTATCCTGCTATAACCACAGGTTACTGAGGGACGAGCTATCCTGCTATAACCACAGGTTACTGAGGGACGAGCTATCCTGCTATAACCACAGGTTACTGAGGGACGACCTATCCTGCTATAACCACAGGTAACTGAGGGAAGACCTATCCTGCTATAACCACAGGTAACGGGGATGACCTATCCTGCTATAACCACAGGTAACTGATGGAAGACCTATCCTGCTATAACCACAGGTAACTGATGGAAGACCTATCCTGCTATAACCACAGGTAACTGAGGGAAGACCTATCCTGCTATAACCACAGGTTACTGAGGGAAGACCTATCCTGCTATAACCACAGGTAACAGGGATGACCTATCCTGCTATAACCACAGGTAACAGGGAGACCTATCCTGCCCCCCCGCCCCCCCCCCCCCCCCCCCACCCCCCCCCCCCCCCCTATCCTGCTATAACCACAGGTAACAGGGATGACCTATCCTGCTATAACCACAGGTAACTGAGGGAAGACCTATCCTGCTATAACCACAGGTAACTGAGGGAAGACCTATCCTGCTATAACCACAGGTAACAGGGATGACCTATCCTGCTATAACCACAGGTAACTGGGAAGACCTATCCTGCTATAACCACAGGTAACTGATGGAAGACCTATCCTGCTATAACCACAGGTAACAGGGAAGACCTATCCTGCTATAACCACAGGTAACTGAGGGAAGACCTATCCTGCTATAACCACAGGTAACTGAGGGAAGACCTATCCTGCTATAACCACAGGTAACAGGGATGACCTATCCTGCTATAACCACAGGTAACTGAGGGAAGACCTATCCTGCTATAACCACAGGTAACTGAGGGAAGACCTATCCTGCTATAACCACAGGTAACTGAGGGAAGACCTATCCTGCTATAACCACAGGTAACAGGGATGACCTATCCTGCTATAACCACAGGTAACAGGGATGACCTATCCTGCTATAACCACAGGTAACTGAGGGAAGACCTATCCTGCTATAACCACAGGTAACAGGGATGACCTATCCTGCTATAACCACAGGTAACTGATGGAAGACCTATCCTGCTATAACCACAGGTAACTGATGGAAGACCTATCCTGCTATAACCACAGGTAACGGGGATGACCTATCCTGCTATAACCACAGGTAACAGGGAAGACCTATCCTGCTATAACCACAGGTAACTGAGGGAAGACCTATCCTGCTATAACCACAGGTAACTGAGGGAAGACCTATCCTGCTATAACCACAGGTTACTGAGGGAAGACCTATCCTGCTATAACCACAGGTAACGGGGATGACCTATCCTGCTATAACCACAGGTAACTGAGGGAAGACCTATCCTGCTATAACCACAGGTAACTGAGGGAAGACCTATCCTGCTATAACCACAGGTAAACGGGGATGACCTATCCTGCTATAACCACGGGTAACTGAGGGAAGACCTATCCTGCTATAACCACGGGTAACAGGGATGACCTATCCTGCTATAACCACAGGTAACTGATGGAAGACCTATCCTGCTATAACCACAGGTAACTGATGGAAGACCTATCCTGCTATAACCACAGGTAACGGGGATGACCTATCCTGCTATAACCACAGGTAACAGGGAAGACCCATCCTGCTATAACCACAGGTAACTGAGGGAAGACCTATCCTGCTATAACCACAGGTAACTGAGGGAAGACCTATCCTGCTATAACCACAGGTAACTGAGGGAAGACCTATCCTGCTATAACCACAGGTAACGGGGATGACCTATCCTGCTATAACCACAGGTAACGGGGATGACCTATCCTGCTATAACCACAGGTAACTGAGGGAAGACCTATCCTGCTATAACCACAGGTAACTGAGGGAAGACCTATCCTGCTATAACCACAGGTAACTGATGGAAGACCTATCCTGCTATAACCACAGGTAACTGAGGGAAGACCTATCCTGCTATAACCACAGGTTACTGAGGGACAAGCTATCCTGCTATAACCACAGGTAACAGGGATGACCTATCCTGCTATAACCACAGGTAACAGGGATGACCTATCCTGCTATAACCACAGGTAACTGAGGAAGACCTATCCTGCTATAACCACAGGTAACTGAGGGAAGACCTATCCTGCTATAACCACAGGTAACAGGGATGACCTATCCTGCTATAACCACAGGTAACGGGGATGACCTATCCTGCTATAACCACAGGTAACTGAGGAAGACCTATCCTGCTATAACCACAGGTAACTGAGGGAAGACCTATCCTGCTATAACCACAGGTAACTGAGGGAAGACCTATCCTGCTATAACCACAGGTAACAGGGATGACCTATCCTGCTATAACCACAGGTAACGGGGATGACCTATCCTGCTATAACCACAGGTAACTGATGGAAGACCTATCCTGCTATAACCACAGGTAACTGAGGGAAGACCTATCCTGCTATAACCACAGGTAACGGGGATGACCTATCCTGCTATAACCACAGGTAAGGATGACCTATCCTGCTTATTAACCACAGACCTATGGCGTGACCATCCTGCTATAACCACAGGTAACTGAGG
>PIJE02000027.1:268804-338804 GCA_002895965.2 Coryphaenoides rupestris
CCTCCTGCTATAACCACAGGTAACTGATGGAAGACCTATCCTGCTATAACCACAGGTAACTACAGGGATGACCTATCCTGCTATAACCACAGGTAACTGATGGAAGACCTATCCTGCTATAACCACAGGTAACTGAGGGAAGACCTATCCTGCTATAACCACAGGTAACAGGGATGACCTATCCTGCTACAACCACAGGTAACGGGGATGACCTATCCTGCTATAACCACAGGTAACTGAGGGAAGACCTATCCTGCTATAACCACAGGTAACTGAGGGAAGACCTATCCTGCTATAACCACAGGTAACTGATGGAAGACCTATCCTGCTATAACCACAGGTAACTGATGGAAGACCTATCCTGCTATAACCACAGGTAACGGGGATGACCTATCCTGCTATAACCACAGGTAACTGAGGGATGACCTATCCTGCTATAACCACAGGTAACTGAGGGAAGACCTATCCTGCTATAACCACAGGTAACTGAGGGAAGACTTATACTGCTATAGCCAGAATGTCCATGATGTTGAATCCAATGATTGTCAATGACATGGACCTGATGCTATGGGGCTTGTACTTTGCGACGTCAAATTGCAATGACTGATTGGAAGAAAAAAAATATTCCCCCAACATAAACTTCAATTGCACATGCCTGGCAGCACTCATTGTGGAGGATGGTTTAGGCTCCACATTTGAGAGCCTGTCCAAATGTAGAACGATTGCTGTAAAATTTATATTTTTGTAAATAATAAATGCAGTTTAATTTGCCGTTGTTCTCAATGCAAATTTGCACGCTCACAAATTGTATAATAGGCTTCTCTTGCTTGACTCCATTTGTCTAAAGTAACATAAATAGAGGGGATACCTCCAGGGGTGAAGGTTCTTTAATTTGTGAACGCAGTCTGCACTCTATTGTGCAGCACGAGCACCACTAAGTCAACCAGACAGCACAATTACCATGGAGCGGAATATGTGAATAGCTTTCTTTCAATAATACAATGCACTTAAGAGTTACTTCACTACCTGAACAGGTTATGTGCACAAAAGCCTACGTCAGCACCACAGTGAGAGCACCCTCCTGGAGCACAATGTTTCTCATTTTATTTTCACAAGATCCAGAGTTCATGACTCTTTGTTCAATATGAGTTTGCAGTTGAGATGTGTTGTCTCTGGTAGCGTGAAACCCTGTAAACCATGCTCAACGTCAGTTCAAACAAAGCAGCCCACTCACTCCGAGCCAACCGCTGTCTCACAGAGGGGAACGAGCCCACTGCATCACTTACAGTACATGCCGTCACAGACGCCACGTAAATCGAGAACGTCACAGCGAGATCATGCAAAGATTACACTCTTAATGGAATTGTGGGATGAATATGTGATGAATGATCCCTGGCATGCACAAAAATGTCTCAAATGAAATACCATGGCCCTGCTTGAATAGAAGTGTTAGCCTGTGAAAGACGGGCACAGTAGCTGGGCCTGAATTTGTGTTTTTATCTTGCCATATAATGTGAAATAATTATAAAGGGGCAGATGTAAGTGAAAAAGATCAGCGGTTTTCTCTTTCTCAACCACTTGCATTCTACAAGGAAGTGAGGACAATGAATTGAAGAAGCAAGGGAGACGGCAACATATATATAGTTAATGATTCATTCATCAAAAATGCTCTTCTCCCAGCCAACTGCACGATGATACTTGCCAAGTCCCAATAAAACCTTTTCATTTTCCCCAAGGCCCTCGCTAGCGACTCTGCTAGAGACACCTGTTGTCACTCTCTTACATGGAGCCTTTGTCTAGCTTTGCTTAAATGTGCAAGCCTCAACTTTTATATGCAAACAATTAACCATATGTTCACCCCAAAGCTGTCACTGCGCATAGCACCACAGACGGTTTCACATACAAGTACATCTCCATCAATAGACAGTGTTTATGCCAGTACTGCTGATAGCAAAGAAGATGGTGTCACAAATGAGATGACTACTGGATTCAAGTTGAATCAAGATAACTCTTTCGACCTGTGAGAAAGAAAGTAAAATCTTGAAAACAAGTACATTCTAGAGAGAAATGAAGTAATTACTCTTATCCTCAGACTATCTACCTAGGGCTATCGGTAGCAGAGTGCTTTGTCTGTATTTGATGTATTGCCTGTCTGCTAACACTTGCTTGCTCAAGTTAACCAATATAACGACAACATCATCATTGCAAACAGAGAAGGCTGTGAGGAGAGCAGTAATGAGCGACAGCATCATGCACCGGTGCTGACAAATCTGTCAAAGGGCCAATTTGTTCTGCTCTCACCTAGGCTGATGTAATGGAGTCATCTCATATCCCACCCTTGGAAGGAGAGCATTCTTTCACACTGTCAAACACACCACACACACACACACACACACACACACACACACACACACACACACACACTCACAAACACACTGGCAGCACAGCTGGTGTGTCACGCTGTTTAACAATCACATATGCTCTGTGCCCTGCGTTCCACAGCCAGTGTTGATTTAGGATAGAACACGTCTATCCTTTCTCTTTGTGTGTGTGTGTGTGTGTGTGTGTGCGCGTGGGCACCCACATATGTCCGCATGTAGAATGAAAAGATGAGTGTGATAGAAAGAAGGGATGAAACTGAGTGAAGCAATGGAGGAGGGATGCAGTCTAGCAGGAAAGTGGTTGAAAGACCGAAATAAGTGGAGCTCCTCTCAAGCTTCATGATGATGAGTTCTCTTCTTGTTCCTCTGCCCTCATGCATCACGCCTGTCCAGGATCCATGGCGACAAGAAGTGAGTGAGTTAGGCTGACTTGTTTGCTTGTGTGTGTGTGGGGGGGTCTGGGTGTTCAACAGGCAGGAGGATACCAGTTCTCACAGGGTGAATGTGCTGTGAAATTGAATTATGGAAATGAGACAAAGTGCAAAGGCAGCCGTTCAGAACACTGTGGGGGAATACAGTATACAACCATTTACACCTCATTGTATCTCCAGCCGCCTGGGAGAACGCTGATGTGTGTGGGAAGACAAGCTCTGCACAACATGTCAGGATATTAAGCCCAGAGAATCACACCATTGTTTAGGACTGTTTTAAAACTATGGCTTCTAAGATTCATTGAAGAATAGGTAATTTTTTGGGGTGGGTGATCATAATTTATATCTGGTAAAATTGTTGAATCTATTTGACATTTTAAGTTGTATTCGTGTCTTTTAGGACACACGCTAACATTTCCAACATTTCCTCTGCTGGTTACATTCCCTTTAACAGTACGTTGTCCGAAGCACTACAAAGTCTCATTTGATTTTTCTTGTACTTTACGATGCTGTTTGTTTTAATTTCAAACATTGAACACAAATGTAAACTCTGATGGAATACAAATAGTATTTCTTTATTTTATGCATAGGCCTTATGCATAAGTCTCCATACATATTAATGTCATCGTTTAAATCAAATTAAAGTAAATAGCCAGACAGCTATATGTATAAAAAATAATTTAATTATGCATATATTATATAACATAAGGCTTTGCCCTGGAGGAAGAAATTATGTATAATAGATGGATTGAGCCAAATGATATACCTAAACATGTTGATGCCATCACATCTGAATGTAGATTAAGCTATTTACGGTGTGTGTGTGTATATATATATATATATATATATATATATATATTTATTTGAAATCACGGCTGAATTGATTGGATTTGAATGTAAAAAAAAGCTCATCTTTACCAAGCTGCATATCTCGGTCTGACCTGTAAAGAAATGTTTATATGGAAATAAAATATTTTCAACAGGACGAGTATAGTTCGTAGCCAATGATGGCAAATTAGGGAAACAGAAACCCAAAAAGAGGAAGACACAACAAATTTTGTATTTAATTTATAGGCTCTAACACAACATGTAAACATCACTGAAATGTAACACTCGTGGTGCTAAAATAATAGCTAACAATTACCTAGTTTGTGAAGTGTGGAGTGGCTATATACAAGATATGCAGATTGATAGGACAATTTGTTATGCGATGCAGAGATCCTGCTGTCGGCTTCCATTGTGTTAATTAATGTGCTGAAGTGAAAATGGAGCTGGGAGTTCACAACCCACAATAGTTCACGCACACTGACACTCACATTTACATTTTAATGGCATTAAGAAAAAAACTGATTAGCAATTATTTTGACAGCACAGCGGCAAGAGACTACAATTAGGAGTAGAGTAGGTCGAGCTGAGAAATTGAGTGAGAATAAGTGCATTTTCTGAGTTCGGAAAACAGATCTGGAATGGGGACAATACATCTGTAAGAATCAGTTTTACATTGTGATATTGTATCCATAGTAATTGCTTGTAAATTTCATCACAAAATGTTATAAAGAAAATAATTGATTGGTCAGAATGTATGTTTATGTTTCAAAAAGTACCATCATCTGCTAGCCTAGCTTTGATAGGTAGCCTTGAACTTCCTCATCAGAAAACACTTTTTAGTGACCATTCCTTTTAGCAGATGGTACAGTGATTTCCGCTGTTCAAAACAACGTAGAATTGCACAGCGTCCGTGCTTCCGCTTCGTCCTGGACATCTAGACCCCACGCAAAGAACCTTCGCTTGTGATCAAGTCAATCATTTTATAGAGCAGGAAGCACGCTGCCTCCTACTGTTTAGAATACTTCATGCATCACAGGAATCACCTTGCTGGGTGATATGAATGATGTTAGCTCCACAAATGAGAATCCATCGCTCACCTGATGGGAAAGGTCCAGAGAACTCGACTGAGGCGTTCTGCCATGGTCTTTGTTGTACCTTGTGGAAACCAGACAATTTCTCATTGTAGATGCTTGGTCTTTGCAATCCCTTGATTACCTTCCTGATAGTGCTCTTGATTGCAATGTCTTGCAAAATAATCAGCCTGTTTTCATTGAGAATAAGACTTCCTTCACCTAGAGCAGAAGATGATCTCTGACATTGTTGAATACTTTCAGCACTTCTTTTCATACTCAGCGGGGGAGTTGTCATACAGACCTTTCCAGTTGCCTGAATGAATGACAAAAGAGGTACTGTAATACTGGATCATTGGCTGGCTCTGTCTTCACTTCCTGACAGCTCATTACTTTTGGTGCTGTATGTATTCATTGCATCATCTGTGGTAGCAGTTGTTCACTTTAAACTATTATGGCTGCAGTTAGCCTACCTTCTGGCTGGGGAAAATGTTCCCACTTACAGACTAAGAGCTAAGAGCATCTCTTTCTGTCTGGGAGTACTTATGGTCAACTCAGGTAAGTGCTCCACTTGTAAACGCCACTCTGCATCTCTTTGTTTGTCTGGCTGAGGATCACACCTACACTGAATGGGCTGGCATCCACATTGATGTCCGTCGCGCTGTCTGGACGAAAGTAGCTCATCACTGGATTGCTCATGTCTTTTTTTTGAGCATGCTCAGTGTCTGTGACCATGTCTGTGTGTTTAGTCTCCCAGCTCCATTATGTATCCTTCTTAGTGTGTTCACGCAGTATTTCTTACAAAGCTCTGCATCTATTTTAAAATAGTCTTATTTTAAAATGTTTGGAGTCCTAACATTGACATTCGGGATAACATCATCGTTGCACTTGGAGATGTAGGCTGTGACAGTCTGTATATTCATCAATGTCCCCATTTACTGCAACAACGAACATCTGCCAGTCTGTCTGCCATCTGCCACCATTGAACTGCCCGATAAACCGTTTTCCTGTTTTAGTCGTTGTCTGTAGGTTGGGAGGAGGAGAATAGAGATGTGATCCACCTTACCAAAGGCAGGACGGGGGAGGGGTTTGTAGCTATTCCGTAGTTGTGAATAACAATGGAGTCTGATCATCACAGGTAGGAAAGCGAATGTGCTGGTGATATTTAGGCAAAACCTTCCTCATATTAGCCCTATTAAAGTCACCAACAACAGTGTTCTCAGTGTTCTCGCGTAGCCCATTAATTACTCCACACAGGTCATCTAGCGCACGTTTTATCTGCTTGCGGAGGAATGTAGACAGCTGTCTACGCACGAACATCCAAAAGTGCTTGTTGATCATACTGGATGAGTGACAGTGCAGTATGTGCAAAAATAGAAACAATAACAACAAGAAACAAAAGACTTCATACTGAAGGCGGAGCCATTGTCAAAGCATCTTAGAGCGCATCAGGAGTGAAGGATCATATTGGATGAGGTGAGTAGCTCATTTGCTGGCAGGCCACAGCACTCCTTCCAGTTGTTGATGGTCAAGTCAGGAGCACTGAGGTGAAGCATTACATCCTCTCTGTCTTCCTGCTTTGCCCGGATAGATTTTGCTGCTGCATTGTTACTTTGTGGGAAGCTCCTGGAAAGAAGGGTAGGCCACACAGGCCTGTGGAATGGCAATTTTAAACCTGTAACGAGAAATTGTCCACCTCAGCTTCCAAGAACATAAGTGGACACAAAACATACATTGAAAGGAAAATACATCTATTAATCTTGCAAACCACTGTAAACTAACACACACACAGGTCGAACATTGGTGAGGTGGAGGTGAACTGGCCAGGTGTGTGGGCTGCTGCTGATCTTTGCGCTCACACACATGCATCCAACCAATCAAACACAAACACCCAATGAACTAAATCAATCAATATCCACATACATCCACACACTATTAAACATGAACAGAAGGAGGGGCAAACAACTGTAATACAGTGTAATCCGCTTATAGTGATCACGGATATAGTGATCAACCGCTTATATGGATCAAAAAGCCTGGGACGGAATCGTTCCTATACAAACACTGTTTAAATAATTCGCTTATAGCGATCAAGCAGTCCGCTTATAGTGATCATTTTGGGTCCTTTTATACATAACATATGTGGGAGAAATTAATAAATTAGGGTCATTTATAGCGGCTCGCGCGTGCACGTCTTCAACGGCGGCTCGCGCGTGCACGTCTTCGTGCACACGCAAAGACGTGCCGCATGCACATCGCATCGCACACCATGTCGGGTAAAAGAAAACGTAGCCTACTGTAGTGTATTTGATTTATAGCTACACAGTGCAATGCTGTAATTTAATTTGCTATTTCAATCGCGTTTCAAACAGCTGTAATGTAACATTAATGTACGTACTGTACAGTATTTTTCAGTTAACTTGCTGTAATAAAATCCAGTAAATAGCAAAGCTGGATAAAGCTCATTACTTTATCCATGTATTAATGTATTATATATACAAAATGTCAATTGGATGTTAATCTGCATAAAAATAAAGAAAATTAGAAAATTTCGGTTATAGTAATCAACCGCTTATAGTGATCAATTTGACCCGGACAAACGTGATCACTATAAGCGGATTACACTGTATGACCATGGGTCATAACGGTATGTCTCACTTGCTGTTTCTTTGGCATATATAGTTGTGGAAGGCTGTACCTCAAAGTTTACACCAGCCAAACTCAATATCACAGAAAGACAGAAGTAATCGTAAAGATAAAAGTTGATGGAACATATGATACATCGAGCAAAACATCTGTTGCCCAAGCTCCAATATAAATCTTCCTCACTCCTGGTCCTTCTTCCTTGTACACAGTAGGCATGCTGTCGGCATTCAATAATTAGTTAATGTGTGGAATCTTCCTCTTCCTAAAATGCACAACAGATTTGTTGCTGGTGCCATTGCCACTACCCTCTTTAATCAATTTAATCTGCTTGTGGCAAAACAATCTGGCTTTTAAAAAAGTCAAGAGGAAGTAAAGACATAACAGATACAGATCATTTAACTTCAGGACATAGCTTTTTGTGAAAATTGGGTTTTTATAGTAACTATCATGAAATATAATTAAAATGGAATGGCCAAGGAGAAATATGTTGCTTTTGAAGTACTTTGTGGGTATTGACTAACATATTCTACGTTCCATTTGCAAAGGCCCTAGGCACATCCTATTCTTAACTTAGTTGATACGACTGCTTGTGCCTTGGTTTGGTGTGTTATGCATGTGCGACAAAGAGACCAAATATACTATGTATATACAATGACAAAGTGGCACTTTGTCATTGCTCCAGTAGCACTCTGCCTAATGTAGTGTATGATTTGATTTTGCACAGTCTGGGCTTTTGTTTACTTGGTCTCTTATGCTTTCTATTGCTTTTCAGTGGTTAAAATCTAAATGTGTTGCAGTGATGTGCAAAGCCATGTAATGGAACGGTAGGCTGTGGTGGAATGAGGTTGAGCAGAAAGCATTCGATTATCTGAATCTGGTGTCCATTAATAATTTAGGCTGCACAAGTTTTTGCTTAAGGGGAGATGCTACAGGTGAAAAACCTGTTCTATTAGAATGAAAAATTACTCGATTAATCAACACAAAAATATTAAACTTCACAAGTTAACGGAATAAAAATTGTATAAATATTTTGTGCCTGTAGTATCTATGACCATGAGACACCTGTGTAAGCTAATTGCTTTTCAAAGATAAATAATTAATAATTTCCAATGATTATTATTCAACTGCATTCATTCATCCACCCTCCCAAAACCATGACGGCTGAGGGTTGGACATGGGGCTTCCCGCAAAAAAACATATACAGTTGTGGTCAAAAGTTTACATACACTTGTAAAGAACATGTATGTCATGGCAGTCCAGAGTTTCCAATTATTTCTACAACTCTTATTTTTCTGTGATGGAGTGATTGGAGCACATACTTCTTTGTCACAAAAAACATTCATGAAGTTTGGTTCCTTTATGAATTTGTTATGAGTCTCCTGAAAATGTGACCAAATCTGCTGGGTCAAAAATATACATACAGTAACATGAATGATCAATTTAGGTGATGTAGAAAGTTGTGTCAATCAAATGAGCTTTGTGGCCTCTTAACTTCTTGTGAGTGATTATGATTGACTACAGCTGGTGACTTCTCTGAGCCCATTTAAATAGGACTCATTTGATACAATCATTAGACTCAGACACAAACACTACAATGAAAAAGTGGATCATTGACTTGAACAAGTCAGGAAAGTCACTTGGAGCAATTTCAAAGCAGCTACAGGTCCCGAGATCAACTGTGCAAACAATTGTTCGTAAGTATAAAGTGCATGGCACAGTTGTGTCACTGCCACGATCAGGAAGAAAACACAATCACCTGCTGAGAGAAAATTGGTCAGGATGGTCAAGAGTCATCTGAGAACCACCAAAAAGCAGGTCTGCAATGAATTAGAAGCTGCTGGAACACAGGTGTCGGTGTCCACAGTCAAGCGTGTTTTACATCGCCATGGACTGAGAGGCTGCCGTGCAAGAAGGAAGCCCTTGCTCCAGAAGCGGTACCTTAAGGCTTGACTGAAGTTTGCTGCTGATCACATGGACAAAGAAAACTTGATTGTTGAACCAATGTTGATCTATACCTCAACATTGGAGGTAGCAGACAAAACAATCCTCTCTGCACAAAGGTTCTCAATCTGCTGCCATGTTAATCAATGACCTAAAGTAGACCTATCTGGACCTTTTAGTCCCAGGAAGTACTTTTTAGGAACTAAAAGGTTCAAGAAGTTTCATTGTCACATACAGTGCATGCAGTGAAATGAAAAAGTTGAACAGAACAATACAAATATCACAAGAAATATGACAATCTGCAAAAACTCAGCAAGGCATATAAACAAGTAGGCATGTCAACAAGGCAATATAACATTTTTGGTATCAAGCTATGTAGTGTTGTGGACACCAACATGACATTTTGAGAATTCATTGGAGAACGAGAAGTCGAGGAGACGAAAGTGGCGAAATTGCAAAGACCTTTATTACAACCTGCTACAGCCATAACAAAGGGAGGCCGGTCAGCTGAATATCCTCCTGATCCCAACTCAAACAGATCTTTTTATGGTCTTCCTCTGGTTTCCTTACCACGCCCCTTGATACGCCCCTTAACACTCCCCTTTACACATGTACACACACCCCTATTTATGTTAAATTAGGGGTTACTTCTTTATACAGCACATAAATTAAAGTATTATTATAAAGAAAGATTAAACCAGTATATACTGAAATGAAAACAGAAATGATGTATAGATTTGTTTGCAGTCCTAAATACCACAATACAAACACTCTATTACACAACTTATGAACTAGAAATCCAAAGACAGTCACAAGACATCAATGATAATAAGCAAAATTATTAACACTAACCTAATAAGAAACATGAGTATTAACCCAGCATATACTAAAACGAAAACAGAAATGATGTATGTTAGAAACTCATGATTAAGATTTAAGGACCAAGCCACCAAATGGTAAAGAGTCACATGAGAGCCAGGGGTGACAATACACCCCCCTCACTCTTGTGTTTGTAATGGAAAAAGTCCATATATGGACTTTTAAGGTATTATTTCTTTAAATAGGTTGTGTTTTATTCCCACATGTCTTTAGCCGCACAGCATAAGGTGACCCCTGCTGTGACCGGTCACTAAGACAAGCAGCTAGGGTGGGGATTGATTGAACCATCCATGCCTATACAGGATACAAGAAATTCTTTGACAGGAAACCCCTCCTATGTGAACTGGGTATTCGGAAGACCATGGGTGGGGATTTATTGCTGTCCCAGGAACCCCCTGGGGTGAACGGTGTCCTTAAAAAGGACATGTGAATGTTGGTTCTACAAATATTGTCTACTTTAGTTCAGAAAACTCACCTGTTCTAGAAGCAATTATTTTACCTGAGAATTGCCACGACATGTTTCAGCGCCTTTTGACCTCTTCACATCCTCTGTCCTGGTGACCGTTTCCTTATCTCCGATCAGCTGAACGTGCAGCTGGTTAATCATTCAGGTTGTTTAATGAGATTCACTCAGATGTTTTCTTATCTCTGTTCTCTGGCCTTCCTGGAGACCCACCGTCCGGGACTCCCTTCCCCTTTCCATTTTACCCCCACCCTTCTAATTCCTGCTTGTCCAATACACGTGACCATCTGTCTCTCCCAATCAACCCAGCCGTTCGCCGGCGACACTGAACGATATACCACTTCTCTTTCTTTCCACACTTATAGCACATACTTGAACAAGATGGCGACTATGTCTGATGATAAAATTCTCCAATAGTAGTAAGACTATGTGGGTGCATGTACTGTGTACTACCTATGTGGGTGTGTGAGTGTATGCATGGGAGGGGGCAGTTGGGGGGCCCTAGTGAGGTCAGAGTTCACAGTCCTCATGGCCTGCGGAAAGATTAGGCAAATTAGTGACGGCTATTTTTACATGTCTAACATCTGCAATGCATGGATATATTAAATAACTCTCCAAATGCACACCTAGACACACCCACTTATCATAACCCCCCTCATCCATGAACTGCCACTGTACATTATTTTACACCTAAAATGTGAAACTCCTTTCCAACTGAGGAGAATTTGTAATGGTGAGGAACTACTACAGAGGCGCTAAGTGGGTTTCTGCCACTGTTATTGTGCAAACTGGACCAGTGTCCTATAGAGAGCCTAAGCCATGCCTCTTCCGGTATCTCCTATGGCACCTTATTTCTGAAGAATTATCTATGATAGTCAATGGAGTAATTGGAAAATATGTAATGAGAAAGACTACACAACCAGGGGAGGGGGGTTTGCTGGCCATGCTGGGGAGGTGTGGATACAATGGGGTTGGGGTTGTTTCTTTATTTTAAATATGGTAACCCTGTGTGTTATCATGCTTTGTTACCCCTGTTTTTAATGCCCGTATGACACCCATTGCACTCCGAACCATCCCTGGAAGGAGGGATCCCCCGCTCTGAGTTTTTTCCTTGTTAATTAAGGGAGTCGTTTCTTGCCCTTAGGGGGGCGGGGCTAGGGGGGTGTCATAAATCACGTTTGGCCCATAATAATCTGGCATGTAAAGCCCTTTGAGACTGTCTTGTGATTAAGGGCTATACAAATAAAATGTAATTTAATTGAATTGTATTGAGAGAGTCCAGTTTATTTTATTTTATTTGGATGGGGTGGGGTGGTTTGGCTGGGGATTCTCCCCTGCCTCTTTGGTATTGGGGGGGGGGGTATGTGGAGTGTGTGTGTGGTTGGTGGCTGGTTTCATCAGCCTCACCTCGCCAGAGTTAGAGCCTGGTGTTGGGTGAGGCTGTGCATTGCCTAATCAAAGCACACAGGTTAAACCAGCCATCATAAGACAACACAGGGAGCGCTTAGCATGCTTTGTCCACAGTTGTTGTCCACAACAACTACAAAGTCTTCAATAAAAAACTGGTTCCCATCATCTACCCATGTCCTTGAATTGGAGGAGGCCAGAGAAATGTAGCAGAAGACACTGATGAACCCAGCCAGCCACACAAACCAAGAAACAAGAAAACCGAGAGGATTGTCACAGCCATACTGCTGGGAACATGATGAAGTTGGAGAATAAATGGTTATACTATCGCTATACGTATCGCTGTTATGGTCATTGTCATTTTGTTCTGTTATGAAGTGGTTCAGATCTTCTTGTTTTAATCGCGGAAATTCCTCTGCTGCGATTGGTCTGGCGTTCACAGAGTATCTCTCAATCTGGCCTCATCCTCCTCCTCCCGGCAAATGATGTCACCAGTCCAGTCCACCACTCCTGTGGCTTTCGGTGGCCACTAACACGGAAGCATAAAATATGTCTAAAATAGACAGACAGACAAAATTATTAGTATTTTGGCGATGGTGGCGTTGGTGATGGTGAACTTTGTTTGGGTCAATTTATTTGAAAAAGGGATTTTAAAGTGTACTCACCCGTTCACCTGAAACCATTAGCCCCTGGTAGGGGCTCCCAAGGCAAAGTGGTCCCAGGGGAGGGGCCAAAGACCCCATGAAGAGACTCCCGAAGAACAGTCACCTCGCCCGGACAAGGGAAACCGGGCCCCCTTCTGGAGCCAGACCTGGGAGGGGAGCTCGTCGGCGAGCATCTGGTGGCCGGGCCTGGATCCACGGGGCCCGGCCGGGCCAAGCCCGAAAAGACATGGAGTCACCTCCCTGTGGGCTCACCACCTGCAGGGAGAGTCATTGGGGTCGGGTGCGTTGTATACCGGGCGGTAGGCAAAAGCGGGGTCCTGGGCGTGCGGATCCCCGTCATCGCCGACTGGTTCTAGGGACGTGGAACGTCACCTCACTGGCGGGGAAGGAGCTGGAGCTGGTGCGGGAGGTGGAGCGGTACCAACTAGATATGGTTGGGCTTCTGGAACCAAACTCCTGGAGAGGGGCTGGACCCTCTCCTTTTCCGGAGTTGCCCAGGGTGTGAGGCGCCAGGCGGGTGTGGGGATACTCACAAGTCCCCGGCTGAGTGCCGCTGTGTTGGAGTTCTCTAGAAAATGCACAACAGATTTGTTGCTGGTGCCATTGCCACTACCCTCTTTAATCAATTTAATCTGCTTGTGGCAAAACAATCTGGCTTTTAAAAAAGTCAAGAGGAAGTAAAGACATAACAGATACAGATCATTTAACTTCAGGACATAGCTTTTTGTGAAAATTGGGTTTTTATAGTAACTATCATGAAATATAATTAAAATGGAATGGCCAAGGAGAAATATGTTGCTTTTGAAGTACTTTGTGGATATTGACTAACATATTCTACGTTCCATTTGCAAAGGCCCTAGGCACATCCTATTCTTAACTTAGTTAACCAAGGCACTGCTTGTGCCTTGGTTTGGTGTGTTATGCATGTGCGACAAAGAGACCAAATATACTATGTATATACAATGACAAAGTGGCACTTTGTCATTGCTCCAGTAGCACTCTGCCTAATGTAGTGTATGATTTGATTTTGCACAGTCTGGGCTTTTGTTTACTTGGTCTCTTATGCTTTCTATTGCTTTTCAGTGGTTAAAATCTAAATGTGTTGCAGTGATGTGCAAAGCCATGTAATGGAACGGTAGGCTGTGGTGGAATGAGGTTGAGCAGAAAGCATTCGATTATCTGAATCTGGTGTCCATTAATAATTTAGGCTGCACAAGTTTTTGCTTAAGGGGAGATGCTACAGGTGAAAAACCTGTTCTATTAGAATGAAAAATTACTCGATTAATCAACACAAAAATATTAAACTTCACAAGTTAACGGAATAAAAATTGTATAAATATTTTGTGCCTGTAGTATCTATGACCATGAGACACCTGTGTAAGCTAATTGCTTTTCAAAGATAAATAATTAATAATTTCCAATGATTATTATTCAACTGCATTCATTCATCCACCCTCCCAAAACCATGACGGCTGAGGGTTGGACATGGGGCTTCCCGCAAAAAAACATATACAGTTGTGGTCAAAAGTTTACATACACTTGTAAAGAACATGTATGTCATGGCAGTCCAGAGTTTCCAATAATTTCTACAACTCTTATTTTTCTGTGATGGAGTGATTGGAGCACATACTTCTTTGTCACAAAAAACATTCATGAAGTTTGGTTCTTTTATGAATTTGTTATGGGTCTACTGAAAATGTGACCAAATCTGCTGGGTCAAAAATATACATACAGCAACATGAATGATCAATTTAGGTGATGTAGAAAGTTGTGTCAATCAAATTAGCTTTGTGGCCTCTTAACTTCTTGTGAGTGATTATGATTGACTACAGCTGGTGACTTCTCTGAGCCCATTTAAATAGGACTCATTTGATACAATCATTAGACTCAGACACAAACACTACAATGGGAAAGTCAAAGGAGCTCAGCTTGAACAAGTCAGGAAAGTCACTTGGAGCAATTTCAAAGCAGCTACAGGTCCCGAGATCAACTGTGCAAACAATTGTTGGTAAGTATAAAGTGCATGGAACAGTTGTGTCACTGCCACGATCAGGAAGAAAACACAATCACCTGCTGCTGAGAGAAAATTGGTCAGGATGGTCAAGAGTCAACCGAGAACCACCAAAAAGCAGGTCTGCAATGAATTAGAAGCTGCTGGAACACAGGTGTCAGTGTCCACAGTCAAGCGTGTTTTACATCGCCATGGGCTGAGAGGCTGCCGTGCAAGAAGGAAGCCCTTGCTCCAGAAGCGGCACCTTAAGGCTTGACTGAAGTTTGCTGCTGATCACATGGACAAAGAAAACTTGATTGTTGAACCAATGTTGATCTATACCTCAACATTGGAGGTAGCAGACAAAACAATCCTCTCTGCACAAAGGTTCTCAATCTGCTGCCATGTTAATCAATGACCTAAAGTAGACCTATCTGGACCTTTTAGTCCCAGGAAGTACTTTTTAGGAACTAAAAGGTTCAAGAAGTTTCATTGTCACATACAGTGCATGCAGTGAAATGAAAAAGTTGAACAGAACAATACAAATATCACAAGAAATATGACAATCTGCAAAAACTCAGCAAGGCATATAAACAAGTAGGCATGTCAACAAGGCAATATAACATTTTTGGTATCAAGCTATGTAGTGTTGTGGACACCAACATGACATTTTGAGAATTCATTGGAGAACGAGAAGTCGAGGAGACGAAAGTGGCGAAATTGCAAAGACCTTTATTACAACCTGCTACAGCCATAACAAAGGGAGGCCGGTCAGCTGAATATCCTCCTGATCCCAACTCAAACAGATCTTTTTATGGTCTTCCTCTGGTTTCCTTACCACGCCCCTTGATACGCCCCTTAACACTCCCCTTTACACATGTACACACACCCTATTTATGTTAAATTAGGGGGTTACTTCTTTATACAGCACATAAATTAAAGTATTATTATAAAAGAAAGATTAACCAGTATATACTGAAATGGAAAACAGAAATGATGTATAGATTTGTTTGCAGTCCTAAATACCACAATACAAACACTCTATTACACAACTTATGAACTAGAAATCCAAAGACAGTCACAAGACATCAATGATAATAAGCAAAATTATTAACACTAACCTAATAAGAAACATGAGTATTAACCCAGCATATACTAAAACGAAACAGAAATGATGTATGTTAGAAACTCATGATTAAGATTTAAGGACCAAGCCACCAAATGGTAAAGAGTCACATGAGAGCCAGGGGTGACAATACACCCCCCTCACTCTTGTGTTTGTAATGGAAAAAGTCCATATATGGACTTTTAAGGTATTATTCTTTAAATAGGTTGTGTTTTATTCCCACATGTCTTTAGCCGCACAGCATAAGGTGACCCCTGCTGTGACCGGTCACTAAGACAAGCAGCTAGGGTGGGGATTGATTGAACCATCCATGCCTATACAGGATACAAGAAATTCTTTGACAGGAAACCCCTCCTATGTGAACTGGGTATTCGGAAGACCATGGGTGGGGATTTATTGCTGTCCCAGGAACCCCCTGGGGTGAACGGTGTCCTTAAAAGGACATGTGAATGTTGGTTCTACAAATATTGTCTACTTTAGTTCAGAAAACTCACCTGTTCTAGAAGCAATTATTTTACCTGAGAATTGCCACGACATGTTTCAGCGCCTTTTGACCTCTTCACATCCTCTGTCCTGGTGACCGTTTCCTTATCTCCGATCAGCTGAACGTGCAGCTGGTTAATCATTCAGGTTGTTTAATGAGATTCACTCAGATGTTTTCTTATCTCTGTTCTCTGGCCTTCCTGGAGACCCACCGTCCGGGACTCCCTTCCCCTTTCCATTTTACCCCCACCCTTCTAATTCCTGCTTGTCCAATACACGTGACCATCTGTCTCTCCCAATCAACCCAGCCGTTCGCCGGCGACACTGAACGATATACCACTTCTCTTTCTTTCCACACTTATAGCACATACTTGAACAAGATGGCGACTATGTCTGATGATAAAATTCTCCAATAGTAGTAAGACTATGTGGGTGCATGTACTGTGTACTACCTATGTGGGTGTGTGAGTGTATGCATGGGAGGGGGCAGTTGGGGGGCCCTAGTGAGGTTCAGAGTTCACAGTCCTCATGGCCTGCGGAAAGATTAGGCAAATTAGTGACGGCTATTTTTACATGTCTAACATCTGCAATGCATGGATATATTAAATAACTCTCCAAATGCACACCTAGACACACCCACTTATCATAACCCCCCTCATCCATGAACTGCCACTGTACATTATTTTACACCTAAAATGTGAAACTCCTTTCCAACTGAGGAGAATTTGTAATGGTGAGGAACTACTACAGAGGCGCTAAGTGGGTTTCTGCCACTGTTATTGTGCAAACTGGACCAGTGTCCTATAGAGAGCCTAAGCCATGCCTCTTCCGGTATCTCCTATGGCACCTTATTTCTGAAGAATTATCTATGATAGTCAATGGAGTAATTGGAAAATATGTAATGAGAAAGACTACACAACCAGGGGAGGGGGGTTTGCTGGCCATGCTGGGGAGGTGTGGATACAATGGGGTTGGGGTTGTTTCTTTATTTTAAATATGGTAACCCTGTGTGTTATCATGTTTTGTTACCCCTGTTTTTAATGCCCGTATGACACCCATTGCACTCCGAACCATCCCTGGAAGGAGGGATCCCCCACTCTGAGGTTCCTCCTCGAGTTTTCTTCCTTGTTAATTAAGGGAGTCGTTTCTTGCCCTTAGGGGGGCGGGGCTAGGGGGGTGTCATAAATCACGTTTGGCCCATAATAATCTGGCCTGTAAAGCCCTTTGAGACTGTCTTGTGATTAAGGGCTATACAAATAAAATGTAATTTAATTGAATTGTATTGAGAGAGTCCAGTTTATTTTATTTTATTTGGATGGGGGTGGGGTGGTTTGGCTGGGGATTCTCCCCTGCCTCTTTGGTATTGGGGGGGGGGGGTATGTGGAGTGTGTGTGTGGTTGGTGGCTGGTTTCATCAGCCTCACCTCGCCAGAATTAGAGCCTGGTGTTGGGTGAGGCTGTGCATTGCCTAATCAAAGCACACAGGTTAAACCAGCCATCATAAGACAACACAGGGAGCGCTAGCATGCTTTGTCCACAGTTGTTGTCCACAACAACTACAAAGTCTTCAATAAAAAACTGGTTTCCCATCATCTACCCATGTCCTTGAATTGGAGGAGGCCAGAGAAATGTAGCAGAAGACACTGATGAACCCAGCCAGCCACACAAACCAAGAAACAAGAAAACCGAGAGGATTGTCACAGCCATACTGCTGGGAACATGATGAAGTTGGAGAATAAATGGTTATACTATCGCTATACGTATCGCTGTTATGGTCATTGTCATTTTGTTCTGTTATGAAGTGGTTCAGATCTTCTTGTTTTAATCGCGGAAATTCCTCTGCTGCGATTGGTCTGGCGTTCACAGAGTATCTCTCAATCTGGCCTCATCCTCCTCCTCCCGGCAAATGATGTCACCAGTCCAGTCCACCACTCCTGTGGCTTTCGGTGGCCACTAACACGGAAGCATAAAATATGTCTAAAATAGACAGACAGACAAAATTATTAGTATTTTGGCGATGGTGGCGTTGGTGATGGTGAACTTTGTTTGGGTCAATTTATTTGAAAAAGGGATTTTAAAGTGTACTCACCCGTTCACCTGAAACCATTAGCCCCTGGTAGGGGCTCCCAAGGCAAAGTGGTCCCAGGGGAGGGGCCAAAGACCCCATGAAGAGACTCCCGAAGAACAGTCACCTCGCCTGGACAAGGGAAACTGGGACCCCCTTCTGGAGCCAGACCTGGGAGGGGAGCTCGTCGGCAAGCATCTGGTGGCCGGGCCTGGATCCACGGGGCCCGGCCGGGCCAAGCCCAAAAAGGCTACATGGAGTCACCTCCCTGTGGACTCACCACCTTCAGGGAGAGTCATTGGGGTCGTGTGCGTTGTAAACCGGGAGGTAGGCAAAAGCGGGGTCCTGGGCGTGTGCGGATCCCCGTCATCGCCGACTGGTTCTAGGGACTGTAACGTCACCTAACTGGTGGGGAAGGAGCTGGAGCTGGTGCGGGAGGTAGAGCGGTACCAACTAGATATGGTTGGGCTTCTGGAACCAAACTCCTGGAGACGGGCTGGACCTTCTCCTTTTCCGGCGTTGCCCAGGGTGTGAGGCGCCAGGCGGGTGTGGGGATACTCACAAGTCCCCGGCTGAGTGCCGCTGTGTTGGAGTTCTCTCCGGTGAACGAGAGGGTCGCCTCCATGCGACTGCAAGTCACTGGGGGGAAGGCTCTGACTGTTGTGTGTGCCTACGCACCAAACAGCAGTTCAGAGTATCCGGCCTTCTTGGAGTCCTTGAGTGCATCCTGGAAAGGGTTCCATCCGGGGACTGCATAGTTCTACTGGGGGACTTCAACGCACACGTGGGCAATGATGGAGAAACCTGGAGGGGAGTGATTGGGATGAACGGCCTGCCCGATCTGAACCAGAGTGGTGTTTTGTTATTGGACATCTGTGCTAGTCATGGACTGGCCATAACAAACACCATGTTCGAACATAGGGTGGTCCGCAAGTGTACCTGGTACCGGACCACCTTAGGCCAAAGGTCGCTGATAGACTTTGTAATCGTATCAGCAGATCTGCGGCCGCATGTTTTGGACACTCGGGTGAAGAGAGGAGCAGAACTGTCAAATGATCTCCACCTGGTGGTGAGTTGGATCAGATGCCGCGGGAGGCTGCCAGACAGACCTGGTAAACCCAAACGTGTAGTGAGGGTGAACTGGGAACGTCTGGTGGAAGCCCCTGTCCGTAAGTTCTTTAACTCCCACCTCCAGAAGAACTCGTGCATCCCGGGGGAGGTTGGGGACATGGAACCTGAGTGGGCCATGTTCAGAACTTCCATTGTGGAGGCTGCGGCTTGGAGCTGTGGTCAAAAGGCTGTCGGTGTCGGTGTCAGGCTGAAGAAGGAGGCCTTTCAGGCCTGGTTGGCCTAGGGTTCTCCTGAAACAGCAAACGGGTACCGGGAGGCCAAAAGGGCCGCGGCTTCAGCGGTCGCTGAAGCAAAATCCCGGGTGTGGGAGGAGTTCGGGGAGACCATGGAGAAGGACTTTCGGTTGGCCTCAAGGAAGTTCTGGCAAACTGTCTGGTGGCTCAGGAAGGGAAAGCAGGGCTTGGCTCAGGCTGTGCTCAGTCGGGGAGGAGAAATGCTGACCCAGACTGAGGATATTGTCGGGTGGTGGAAAGAACATTTGAGGAACTCCTGAACCCGACCAGTACGTCCTCTGTGGAAGAGGCCGAGTCTGAAGACTCGGGGGAAGCCTCACCCTGTCACGTGGTGTGCAGGAGGACCCAAGCACAAGACTCAGACTCAGAGTTTATGCAGTACTTATTGGTTATTTATTGAGAATACATACAGAGAGGACATGGGAGTGAAGCCAGTGGAGCGGGTGACGAGCGCGGCAGGCAGATGCGGGAACCGGCAGGCAGGGAGAGACGGGCAGACGGGTAGGCAGGGAGATCGGCTGGCTGGCGATGGGTGAAGTCAATACGGGGGAGCATTAACGACGAGTATAAACAACACAGTTAGCGACAATGATCCGACAACCAGTGGGTGGAATGCCGGGGTTCTTATACTGTCATTGATTGACGATTGACGGCAGCTGCGAGCGCAGCGCAGGTGCCGCTAATCATGCAGGGGCGGCCCCGGAGCCCGGAGTCACGCCCACCAACCCCGGGAGCCCAGAGACACGGTCGAAATCGTGACACACCCATATCCTTGGTAGAGGTCACTGAAGTAGTCAAAAAGCTCTTCAGTGGCAAGGCGCCAGGTGTGGATGAGATTCGCCCTGAGATGCTGAAGGCTCTGGACATTGTCGGGCTGTTGTGGCTGACACGCCTAGTCAATGTCGCGTGGAGGTCGGGGACAGTACCTGTGGAATGGCAGACCGGGGTGGTGGTCCCCATTTTCAAAAAAGGGGACAGGAGGGTGTGCTCCAATTATCGAGGTATCACACTGCTCAGCCTCCCTGGGAAAGTTTATTCCAGGGTGCTGGAAAGGAGCCTCCGGCCGATTGTCGAACCTCAGCTTCAGGAGGAACAATGCGGATTCTGTCCTGGCCGTCCGTATTCTCGGCACAAAGTTAAGCACGTTCTCAGTGGGTGTTGGACTCCGCCAAGGTTGTCCCTTGTCACCGATTCTGTTCGTGATCTTCATGGACAGAATCTCAAGGCGCAGCCGAGTTGGGGAAGTGTTCGGTTTGGGGACCTCAGAATTGCATCTCTGCTCTTTGCAGATGACGTGGTTCTGTTGGCTACATCAGAACGTGGCCTCCAGCATGCACTGGGGCGGTTTGCAGCCGAGTGTGAAGCGGTCGGGATGAGAGTCAGCACCTAAGTACCAGGCCCAGAACACTTGCTTGGGGTACATGGTTAGATGCATTTAAAACACACAGAAGTGGTCAGAAACTGAGACCTGTAAAATCGATGTAACATCAGTACCAATACCCTTTTTAAAGATTAGGTCCAGTGTACTTCCACGGTTGTAGGTGGCATCCTTCATGTGTTGGGTAAAGTCTAGGCTGGTAATAAGGTCTATGAATTCCCATGCTTTAGTATCTGAACAGACATTTACATGCAGGTTGAAGTCACCCAGTAAGATTATTTTATTACATTTGACAAGGGCAATTGATAGTAATTCGGAAAATTCAGTCAGAAAGTTAGGGTTGTACTTTGGGGGTCTATAGATGGTTAGTACAAGTATGGGTTGTAGGGTTCTAATAACCATGGCTAAATATTCAAAGGCTGAGAAATCTCCAAAAGTGCACTCAGTGGAGGTGTACAAGTTCGAATATATAGTTGCAATTCCACCCCCTTTCTTGCCTTGTCTAGCAGAGAATAAGAAGTTATAGTCTGGGGGAGAGGCCTCAATAAGTGTTGCTGCAGCGGCGGATGAGAGCCAACTTTCTGTAAGAAACAGGAAGTGTAGGCCATATTGCAAGATAAAATCATTAATGTAAAAACTTTTGCTAGAGAGCGATCTAATGTTTATTAATGCGAACTTCAGATCTTCTGAGGAGGACACTTCTTCAAATTGATTTGTAAAATAGTTTTTTCATACTGCATTATAGGGTTTGGTTGGTCTGTTATTAATTGTAACGGGGATGATCGGCTCTCTGGGTTGACGCAATAATTATTTGGAATGCAGCGGCGGGTGGTGGGTGGGGAGGCCACTAGGGGCGAAGTGGCTGGTGAGTAATCAGGAAATGTTGTGTAGCGAGTAATCGCTAGTCAGTAATATGAGGTGGTGGTAGCAGTGTGGGAAAAGATTCAAATTGTCAATAAAACCCACTTTCCGGACCCATTCCTACACTGAGCCACCATGCAAGCAGACTGATTGTGAAGGCTGAGGATCTGGCTAAAATTACTGTCACCGCGGCCCAGTGTAGGAACGGGTCCGGAAATAAAAATGGATTTGCCACATTGCTTTAAAAAGTCAATGAGGTGGTTGAAGTCAATATTGGTCAGCTTCGATTGGCGACGGGGGTGTCATAATCACTTGGCCCATAATGATATGGCCTGTAAAGCCCTTTGAGACTGTAACTGTGATTAAGGGCTATACAATTGACAATTTTGATAATTGTAAAACAATCTGCCTTGGGTCCATATTTCTAACATAATACAATATGTTTCATGCAGTGGTGCATGTCAGACAATTGGCAAGATGTAGGTAGGCTAATTTAAAAGTTGACTGCATTGATATTGAAGTGACTGCACTCAAGTGGATTGTTTTATGTAAGTAATATTTTCATTGTAACCTCTGAGTAGATTGACACATACAGCTTTAAAAAAGTCAACATTATTAAACAAAGTTCTTGTTTTTTGAAACAAGGACCCAGGCCTTCTGGGCTGGCAAATAGCCTATTGTAAAGCAATCTGTCATGTCTACCAAATTCATGTAGTTTAACATAATTCAGCGATATTTAGTTTTGTGTTTCATGTTTCAATTCAATTGTCCAATGTCTGGCCCTTACTTTATTTAAGTCACTATGGCTCTCTGAATGCTGCCCACCCTGGTCTAGCAGGTTGTTTTGAGAGAGATAGGAGGATAGTTGGGTTGAGACAGCACTTTCTAGGAGAGAAATGAAAGGAGGGACATTATGTAATATATACTGTATTATATATATTATTATTAGTGTACCGTATTTTTCGGACTATAAGGCGCACTTAAAATCCTGTAATTTTCTCAAAAATCGACAGTGCGCCTTATAATCCGGTGCGCCTTATGTATTAACCTCGAACCGATTTTATGTGGTACACGGCGCTCAAAAATCTGTCAAGCCGCACCGCTTGATGGATTGTCGGCGCATTACGGCTACCGCGGAGTAATACTTGATGGATTGTCGGCGCATTACGGCTACCGCGGAGTAATACTTGATGGATTGTCGGCGCATTACGGTTACCGCGGCGTAATACTAGCCTTGCGGAGTAATACGTACTGTGCTTCAACATACCGGTAATATTATGGTGTGTGTGTGTATAAGGACTGAAGATGAAGAATTTGATGGATTTGTGGATGAGGAATGAACTGAAAAAGTGAGTGTATTGTTTTGTATTTTATGTGTTACAACTGAACAATGTTGAGTTATTGTGTGAGTTGAAAAAAGTTCGATTTATCTGACTGTTTTGTGTTGCTTAATGCGCCTGTTTTGTATTTTATGTGTTACAACTGAACAATGTTGAGTTATTGTGAATGAGTTGAATAAAGTTCGATTTATCTGACTGTTTTGTGTTGCTTAATGCGCCTTATAATGCGGTGCGCCTTATAATCCGGTGCTCTTTATGTATGAAAATAGACCCGTTCATTGACAGTGCGCCTTATAATCCGGTGCGCTTTATAGTCCGGAAAATACGGTATATATTATATCATTATTCTTTTGCACATTCCGCTGAGCATTGCTACTTTTCATTTCACTGCATATCTTGTACGTGTATGTGACAAATAAACTTCTCAGTATTGTCTTGAGACAGAAAAGAGTTGGGATGAAGGACTGCCATTCGCATTATTTGCAGCTTGTGAGGCAGTCCAAGAGTCACTAGGGCTTTTCCAGCAGAACTTGTTTTCAGACATACATTACGTGGTCCTTTAAAAGCCCTTAAGGATAAATTTCTCTCGCCAGAGCTATCCCCCAAGAGAAATGTGCTGGATTATGTATGGCAATTTTAGCTGTTGATAGACGTTTAAAAATTGGTGGGCTCTGTTGCCAAATCTGGGTTCTGCCCTCTCTGCGTTTTTTTCGGGGCCATGCGACATATGTGAAAAACTTGTGATACCGATTATGTTATCGGTACATGCGAAAAACCCATGTCTGCCACATCAATATGCTCAAAAGTATAACATGCTCAGCAGTGAAAGACGAATGCACTCCTAGTACTGGCTGCTCTACTTTGATTTTAGCTGAGGCTACTGACTGTGAGAATGGTTTAGCTGTGCAGCACCCTTCTTAAGGCGTCTGGTTACCAAATTCAGAGATGTTAAAAGTACGACCTTCGCAATTAAATCATTTGGACACTGACCAGCAGCGTAATATTGTAGATTTAGTGGCACATTTGCCATGCCTTTTTGGAGATGTTCCCACCAGAACTACCACTCTGCAGCATGACATTGGCATGAAGGAGGCTAAACTGATCAAACAACATCCCTACCGTGTAAATCAAGTAAAAAGGGATCTAATGAAAAGAGAAACCGAATATCTGTTAAAGGATGACTTGGTGAAGCCCAGATCCAGTGCGTGGAGTTTCCCTTGTTCACTGGAAGCGAAGACTCGTACCCGTTATCACGCATGGAAGATTGTGTTGATAATTCAAGATTCAAAAAGTTTAATAATTTAGGCACTGCTAACTTCGTCAGCAAATTACATTTGCTAAAAGGCTACTGGCAAGCTCCCTTAACGGGCCGTGCCTCTGTGATCTCCGTCTTTGTGACTCCCGATCATTTCCTGCAGTACACCATCATGGCTTTTGGTATGTGCAATGTGCCTGCTACATTCGAGCGGTTAGCAAGCACTGTATTAGCCAGCGTAACAAACTGTAATGCATATCTGGACAACTTGATCGTATCTTCCTCCACCCGGCCCGAGCATCTGCGGACCTTATCCAAAGTGTTTAGCCGTCTTGCGCAAGTCGCTCTCACCCTCAGTTTGACCAAATGTGAGTTTGGAAAGGGAACGGTGACATACTTGGGGAGACGGGTTGGACGGGGTCAAGTGCGCCCCATAGAGGCTAAGGTTTCGGCTATTACAGTTTCCAGTGCCCTCCACTAGGCGCGAACTGAGGCCATTCCTCAGCCTGGCCAGTTACTATAGGAACTTCTGTTGGAACTTCTCCACCGTAGTTCATCCTCTCGCTAGTTTCATTAGTCCATAAGTTTACTACAAGGGGAACCCCGAGTGTCAATATGCTTTGTGTGAAAAGTCTCATGTGTACACTGTGCTCGCTGCGCCTGACTCGCCTCCTCCCATGCACACACTCACACACACACATAGGTAGTACACAGTACATACACCCACATAGTCTTACTACATACTGTAGCTTGATACTACATTTTTTTCATTGCCTTGCTGTTCATTTGCCTATTTGCTCATATTTCTCATTCCTGAAAAAAAAAAGCTGCTCCTTTTGATGTAAAGACTGTTAATAGTGTGGATATTTAGATTCTTCACCCTCAATTGTGATATTTGTGATATTTGTATTGTGCTGTTGCACATTCCGCTGGGCATCGCCGCCACTTCTTCATTTCACTGTATATGCTGTATGTGTATGTGACAATTACACTTCTTGAATCTTGAATCTTCTCCCGTCCTTTCAAGATGGAGGTGGATGCTAGTGTGGTAGCGGCTGGGGCCGCTCTAATACGGATAAGGATGTAGATAGCTATTTCTCTTGAAAGTTCAACAAGCATCAGATGAGATATTCCACTATTGAGAAAGAGACTCTAGCTCTGCTATTGTCTCTACAGCATTGTGAGGTGTACATTGGGCCTAGCGGGTTGCCCCTTGTTGTGTACACTGATCAAAATTCCCTTTGTTTCTTTCACGCATGTACAACCACAATCAGCGGCTCATGCGCTGGGCTCTGTTGGTAGATTTCAATCTTGAAATAAAAGATAAGAAAGGCTCAGAGAATGTGTTCTGAGAGAACTAGGCCTGGGCACCCCCATCTTCAACTGGATTATGGACTTCCTGAGTGTAGTTTGTTTGGTGTGTTAATTAGGTTACAAACCTAATAAATAATAACAGTAACTGTACCTTGTACTGTTATGAGATAACTTTGTGGTCCAGATCTTCTTGTTTTAATAGCAGGGACTCGTCTCCTGTGATTGGTCTGCCGTTCCCGGAGTATCTCCAATCTGGCCTCATCCTCCTTCTCTCGGAAAAATCCAGTCCACCACTCCTGTGGCCTCTGGTGGCCACTTGTGTCCAACGCGGGATTATAAAAGATGTCCAAAATAGACAATGGGGTGACTGTGATTTAATCTGAGCAGCCCCCCTCTGTGCTTCTTCCGTATTAACTCATATTGTTTAGCTGACGTGGAACGTGATGTCAGTCTTGCATTGTGTTTAATTGTTAATGTACAGAGGCACTCATTTAGTGATGTTGGGACTGGGCAGGTATCACTGGCAATCAAGTCTTTTTATCTACCGAGGGAAATCTCTACTATTCTTGTGACAGTGGTGTACACTCAACCACGAGCCTATGCTAACGCTGCATTGAGCAAACTCTATAGTGAGGTAGCAAACATCAGAATCACTACCCTGAGGCAGTCCCCATCATCGCGGGCAACACTGCAACTTAAAGTAGGTAATGGCAACATATTATCAATACATCTCCTGTCCGACAAGAAATGGAAGGACTCTACACCACAATACATCACCCCTACCACACTATCGTACGACCAGCTTTCAGCAGCTTTTCATGCTGGGTAGAGGACTACAGACAACAGCTGAGGGGTGGGCTGGAAATCACGGACTGGAGTCTATTCAAGACCACAGACCTGAATGTGTATGCAGAACACGTCACTGGATACACTATCAGGCTGGTGGAAGGATGCATTCCCACCAAGACCATTTCCAAACAGCAAAGCATGGATGAACCCTAACATCAGAATTAAGCTTTTAAACCGCTTTTATATCAGGTGACTCTAATCTCTACAAGAAGTAAAAGTACGACCTAAAATGGATTACAAAAATAAACTGGAATCACAGTATGGGGCTCAGACACCAGACGCATGTGGCGAGGACTGCTGGCCATCACCGACTACAAGGGGAGCCCAGGGGGTGTCACCAACACCAACCCCTCCCTACCAGATTAATTGAACGTGTTTTATGCTCGCTTTCACAGGGAGAACTCTGAGCCAACCACCAAAATGGCCAACCTTCCTGAGGACTACGTAGTGCAACTGACTGAGTCCGAGGTCCAAAGAACCTTCAGGAGGGTGAAAGCTGGGAAAGCATTTGGCCCAGATGGAGTTCTACCTGGTGGCCTGCGTGGACCAGCTGGCTCCTGTGTTCACAGACATCTTCAATGCATCACTGCAGCAGTCATCCCAGTGTGCTTCAATAAGATAACCATTGTGTGAAGACCAAGCTAACAGACCTCAATAACTATCATCCAGTGGCTTTAACACCTATAGCCATGAAGTGCCTGGAGAAGTTGGTCAGGACATACATAAACACACATAAACCGCATTATCCCGACTCCTCAGACCAATGACGCCATCTCCCTGACACTACACACTGCCCTGGAACACCTGGACAGGAGGGACACCTACGTCAGACTGTTGCTTAGTGACTTCAGCTCTGCACTCAACACCATCGTTCCCTCCAAGTTGATCCTGAAACTGAGGGACCTAGGCCTGGGCACCCCCATCTGCAACTGGATTATGGACTTCCTGACAGGCAGGCCTCAAGTGGTGATGATTGGTAGCACCAACACCTCATCCACTCTGGTCCTCAACACCAGAGCGCCACAAGGCTACTGCCTCAGCCCGTGGCTTTATTCTCTTTTTACGCATGACTGTTCAGCCATACACGGCAGCAACCGGATCATCAAGTTCACAGACGACACCACAGTTATCGGCCTGTTAAGCAACGATGATGAAGCAGAGTACAGGAACAACCGAGGGCCCCACTCCCCCATCATCTTAGATGGGACACCGGTGGAAATTGTCAGCTGCTTCTGTTTCCTAGGACTACAGATCTCAGATGACCAAGCGTGGACCCACAACATGGGGGGCCTTGCTCAAGAAGGCACATCAGCGCCTCTACCCCCTATGATAACTCAGGAAATGTGCCATTAGCACATGATGGCTTAACTTCTACTGTGGCACCATAGAGAGCGTTCTGTCAGGTGGTGTCACTGTGTGGTATGGCAATACCAGACAGGAAAGCCATCCAGAGCATCGTCAGGACGGTGTAAAATATCATCAGGTGTGCACTTCCATCCATCGAGGAGATCTTTCACTCCAGGTGTCGGTGTAAGGCCAGCTCCATCATACAGGACCACAATCACCCTGGGGACCAACTGTTCTCTTCCTTGCGGTCTGGTCGCCGGGTCCACAGCATTCGAACCAGGACAAGCAGGTTCAATAACAGTTGTTACCCACAGGCAGTGCGCCTACTCAGTCCAATAGTCCAATAGCCCCAAAAATAATTGAGCGATGAGCAGTTCATCGCTCAATTAGCAGACTTTTTGGGGCTATTGGACAATTGGACTGTTAATGGACTTTTTGGTCCATTGGAGCATTGGATTGATGGACTATTATTGGATTTATAATTACACTAAATTTACACTGTTGGATTATCTATTGTTGGATTATTGGATTTACATTATTGGATGACTTTTCTTTTGGACTATAATTGGATTTTCTGGATGATTGGACTATTGTATTATTTGACTATTATTGGACTTACAATTACATCAGCCTTACAGGGGTAGACCTTCAATTACACTAGAAACTCAGCTTCATAGCATGCAGACACTCTCATTGTACTGTACTGGTCACTTATTATTTATCTTTTATTTGATCATTTATCTTATATTTATAATTTATTTTATAATATACTTTATCATCACATGTTGCTGCTACTATCTACTAGTTACCATTTTATGCTAGTATAAGTATATTACTGTACTGCACGTGGACACAGCCAGAGTATCATTAACCTTTTACTTTTTACCATACTTATTAGGTAGTATATTACTAATCGTTCAGAGTTGTTTTAGTATTTATGTTATAAGAATACTGTACAGACGAAAACTTTTTACTGCACTTACTATGACTATTACTAATTGGTTAGAGTTGTTTAGAATTTGTTTCGAATAATACTGCAAGAGTGAATGGGGAGTAAGCATTCGATTGTACTTGTTGCATATGGCAATCTTGAGTCTTGGATCTTGAATGTATTAGTTTATTTGTCTTTTACCTACCGCTGTGCACCCACATGTAGTGAGACTTTGTTTAGTTCATCAGGCAAAGGGGTGGATGTCTCTGGCTGTTTGTTGTATTTAGTTTTGGTTAGTTATTTTGAGGGTAGTTAATCAGGTTTTGTTTCTTGAACTTCGCCTGCTAGATAGATGTGATGTTGAGCGGCTATGGAGTGAGAGCTGTTGTTTTGCATCTAGTTTTATATTGCATTTATTTTGACCATTAAACGGCGACCTATGCCAGACTACATCAGCATTATGTTACTTTCTTTATCCCTAGACATCACTGGGACGTAACAATAGTGATATCATAAAAGGGATATAACAGTGTCCGCTTCCACTGTTCGCTTTGCGTGCTGGTGGGAAATGGGCTTTACACTTCTGTCCCCAGCTCAGTCAAAATCATTATACGCTTGACCTCAGCTGATCACATTCAAGACAAAGAAGCAGGATTCTAGAGGCAAAGGATGTTGGGAAAAAAAAGTACACTGGTCTTTTTATCCACTTTCCAATGTCGAATTGGTTATTTGAAAGTACTCACCGTACTCACACATGTGTCCCTATGAAAAACACACTGATACTTTGTTGATACAACGACAATGACATCAACTTCCAAATTTCCAGAACGCTTTTGATAGTATGCACCTATGGAAGCTCCTAAGAACGGTTACCGTATCCCCTTCTGCTTACTCATCACCATCAAATAGTTCTGCAGCTTTTCCTGCACTGTAGGGACCAGCAACATATGCTGTGTAGTACAATCTAGTGTCCACCAATTATGTGAAATGTCAGCACTACTTTTGAACCTCCCAATAGACATGAGAAGAACAATGAGGAATTAAATGGAGCCTTCTCCACTGAATTCCTAGAAGACCTAAACTTTTCGGATGACCGAGCCCTCCTCTCGCATGCACGCCAACACCTACAAGAAAGACTTACAAGAAAAAAACTGAGAAACTGCAATCCTACAGACAAAATTTTGATCTCTAATTATATCTCAAATAACAATCTTCTCAATCTAGTCATCGAGAGGAAATACACACCATACCTGTGGAGCTGGATTGGGAGTGTGCTCAGAATGCAGAAAGCATTGATTCTGAGCGTAGAAATGCATTGGACCTCTGGACAGCGGAAATGAGGGAGGCCCAAAACAAAATGGAGAAGAATAACTATTGAGAGCGAATTAACTGTGGAGAAGATGGCCAAAGACAGACATGGAAGAAATGTGTAGATGTCATATGCGCCTGGACAGGCCATTTTACTTTCCTCATTCATCCCATAATGACAAATACATTTTGTAATTACAATAAATCCAAATCAGAGGCTGAAATATCACCATGCAACTCTTTACTGAGTACTTTATTGACCTTTGGCAGGGGTAACAGCCTGGTACATTGTAGAGTTTCTTCTTGGCAGTTCCTCTCAAGCTGTTAAATTCGATAGAGAGGACCATCAATCCACTCTGGATGCTGCACAGTAAATAGCTTGATTCTATTAGCAAAAGCTTGTCTTAGCACTGCTGGTTCCTTTGAAGGCTAAGCAGGCCTGGCCTGGTTGATGGGGGTGGAAGGGGTGGAGGGCCAGTAGTGGGCGTAATCCCTGTGGCCTATCTAACCCTATGGACAAAGATGGGGACTGTGTCCTGTCAAAGAGCAGAGCCTTTCGGGTGAGAGCCGTGGCCCTCACTACCTGTGGTCACTAAAGATCCCATGGCACTGGACCTGCTGGCCATCATCCCAGGTCCTTAATTAGACCTCACCTCTCCACTGTGACAGCCAGCGTGCAGGGGATGTTCTGGCACCAATTGTCAAGTGGGTGTTTGACACTGGTTGTGAATGAGGTGTGATAACCCCACCACAGACACTATGTAAAGCACTCAGGGCCTTAAAAAGTCAAATATAAATGCAATGAATCTGGGTAGTATCTTTTTTCAAATCCTAGATCCACATTTAGTAGAAATAGAACTGGCATAATTGGCGGTGGGAGGTGATTTGGTTTATATTTGATGTAATATGATTTCCCCATTAGTAGACAGAATACAACACTTTGAAAACCTCACAGTATTTTTAAAGTTTATTTTTAACGTAGAAACACTGTACATGAATTACTTTCTCTGAGACTAATATTGATGTACGGATAAGTGAATTATTTTCAACTTAAAAAAAATTTATCATTTAACACCTTCATACACTATCAGTTTCCCCGATTTGCTTTTGAAATGCATTATTCTGTCACTTCCTTGTACACACACACACATACACAATAACAAACAAAAACCTCAATACAGAGACCCACGCTCAATGAGGAAAAACATCCAAGTAGGTTTTTGAGCCATTACCAATTCTGTAAAAGTCACTGATGGCAATGCACTTTCATTTGCGCGAGAACCAGCGGAAAACTAAAGAGGCAACAATTGTTAACTCCTTGCAGCAATTCTTCCCAAAAGCTCTGTTACCATGACAACAGGTTTCTATGGCAAGCAAGACTACTACCTCTACACATTATCAGGCCAATAGATGCACATGGTCTACACATGTTTGCACACAGCCACCCATGAGCTAATGTGAGCCCGGTGCTCTACTGGTTGTGTTTTTTTACAGGACAAGTGAAGCCACTTGGTCCAATAATACATCCATCCACAAAGTATAGTATAACAGCCTTGGTCCCAGCGCAGGTTCCAAAGTTAGTTCCTCCATATTTGTCAAAAAGAACCTTGATTGTTTACATTGCAACTGACATGACCTGAATTTAAAAGGCCTTGGGAAGGGGAGGGTTATTTTCATCAAACTTTACCAATCATAATATAGACAACAAATCTTTATGGCAAAAAAAATCAACCAGCAAAAGTTTATTGGTCCTTATTCAGATGATAGGCAATAGTCCAGAGGTGCTGTAGGAATAGTAGTAGTAGTAATAGTGGTATAGGTTATCGCATGTAAACGTTTCTTTTTTTAAGTTTCCCTCTTTTTGTCCAAAGCAATCCAATAAAGTATATATAAAAACAAACATAACCCTAACAGACAAAGTCCTTTCTTATTTATATAAACAGAAGTCTTTTGGTGTGTCTATCTCTTTAAGAGAGTCCACGGCAGTTCCATAGTATATTTGAACAGATTTGTCTGTGAAAATAAAAACCCCAGTACATCCATCTAGTGATATTCAGCCCACAGACGTCTGAAAACCTACAGTGGTTGAGATCTTGCGCCATTGCTTAGAACGTAGTATACAACCTCTGACATCAGAATCACGTAGGGGGACATACTAAAATCGGTTGGTCCTTCGCGGTTGAATATCTGTATGAAATTCCACATGTGGATGTCTCACAGCACATGAACGAGGGTGAAGTCCGAGGGGGGTGGATGGAGTCAAGGGCTGGCGCTGTGGGTTGTTCAAAGGCTCAAAAAAAGGGAAAAAGGAAGAATGCAGGAGACAGGACTTCCAAACTTCCTTGGCTCCTGTTTTTGAATGACAAACATTTATAATGTTTGCCGGCGGTAGTTTCACTAATGATTGTTATACGACCATTGTACTTTTTCTTTAAAAAAAACACTGGCAATCCTTCAGTGGCTACGTTGTAGCCTCTCAGGCTATGACATAGCCTGTTAACGTCTCTTTCACAGCCTTTTGTTTAAGTTTGTACAGACCATGGCTTCTGTGCTGTCTAGAGTGGGAGCCATTTTGGCGGGTATTGTTCTCTAGCAGCGTTACCTCTTCCCTATTTCACTCTGCCGTAGGAATTGGATATTGTTTGCGCTGTCTGCCAGCTCGGGGTACTGCTCTACAGAAAGCACATAGTAGCCGTCGTAGCCCAGCACTTTCCCCCCGCTCAGCAGCTGCCGCTTCTCGCCCTCGGTCCACAGCCGTACCCCCTCCTCCCCATCCCTCACGTGCTGCTGCTCGCGAGACCAGGCGCTGGCCAGCGCCCGCTGCCGCGCCTGCTCTAGGATGCGCGCCTTCTCCTCATCCAGCGTCATCCCATAGCGTACATGCAACGCCAGCGCCCCGTATTGCAGCTCCACGTCGGCGAAGCGCCGTGTCCGGCCGTTGACCACCGTGGTAGACTGGGATACGGTGACGTTCACACCGTTCTCCAGGGACTTGTGGCCCGAGGTGAGCCGCAGCGTGCCGAGGTCGTTCTCTGGCAAGCTGGTCTTGATGAAGTAGTGCGTGTCGCGGCCCTCTACCGTGAAGTGCAGGTCCTCCAGGTAAAAGGCATTGTTGAGAATGGCGGCCACCTTGATGCAGTCCTCGTTGGCGATGTTGAGGGCGTTGGTAACTACGCGGCCCTGGGTCACGGCCAGCATCACTCCTTTGCCGATGAGGGATTTGACGGTGGCGAACCACAGCCAGGGCTTGTCCCGGTCCACACGCCGGCGGCTCAGCTGGATCTCCGGCATGCGCTCGAACGATAGGAAGGCCTGGGCCTGGCGGGTCACCTCCTGTTGCACTGCTGAGATCAACTGGAGAGAGAGACATTCATAATCAAAAGATCACTTTTTAGAAAATCTATTTAATTTTCTGCAAGATAAGCATCTGATCAACGCTGCAACAAAAGGATGGGTCCAAAGCTTCTTGTTCCATCAGAAGCAAAACGACTAGAGATGCACCGTTCGATCGGCTGAGACCGGAACTGGACAGTTTTCAGCTTGATCTGCCTTTTTGTTAGCCGATTCAGTGCCGGTCAAATTTACATCTCATGCGCTGGCGCCGCGCCGTGGTTCACCTCGTGCGTACAGCGGGGCAGACACAGCCACACACAAGGCCAACAAAATGTCATCAGTGTGGAAGTGACATGACAAACTGGCAAATGGTGCAAGCCTGAAATACATGCAGGACAAAATGAGTGGGACAACAATAATAATAGCCTTTCACTGTTGGGTAGGAAACAGTCCCTATGCATGTAGGAGTGCTGACAGCACCACCGACATGACTGGACTTAAATCTGCAAAATCCACTTTTAGAAGCAGTTAATAAACACTTTACCAGATAGAAAGTTCCACTGTAGCCAAAGTACAAAGTCATAATTAATTAAAACTATGGTCATTGTCACCATACTGACAAAGCGTTTTTTGTCTTCATGAGCTATGATGTGCTTTGGACTAAAGTGGACAAAATAATTGGCCACTTCCTCCAACTATTACTACATACTATATGGTTACAAAATAACATGTTCTTGTTCTTTCATTATTCATTCAAGAATTTCCTTCGGGATTAATACATTTCTATCTTATCTTATATTATTAAGTTGTGATTGTGCAACGACAAAACTGAAGTAGTTTAGCTTCATCCAATTTATATGACAATAAGGTTCATGTCTCAAAGAATGGTTGTGATCATACGCACTTATTACCTCAAGACAAATCATCACAGCAGACACTGTGAACCAACACTAGATCCTGCATTCCATTATCCCTCGTGAGAGTGCTGACATCCATGAGTCACTTTGAGTTTTAAAGCCTTTTTAAAGCACACATCCAGCTTACAGTCTCCTCAATAGGACCCCTGATGGAACACGCTCATTATTCTTCGGATTAAGATTAAAACACAAATCTGTGAAGGACAACAGCAAAATGTGCAATAGAATGCTGAATCTATCACAGGAACACCAATTTCCCACAGAACGACTGTCATGCCATGAAACCTATGTGAGAAAGAGAACACATACAGGCAGGTCATCCCACAACTGGCTCTTCTTCATCTCCAGTGAGGGCTGCGTCAGGTCAAACTTGGGTATAGGGAACCCTGGGATGGCGTTGTGGAGGTGAAACCCGAACGTCACCAGCCAGATGTTCACATCTAGGGAAGAGGGGATTAAAGAGAGCGTTCAGTGGGGGAGAAGAACCCGTGAGCTGATTTGATGCTGACTGATGCTGATTGCTGATTAGCTATTATCTCTAGCACTAGTCATCTAGAGCAGTGGGCCCCAGCCTTTTTGGGGCACACCACGATCCCACCCATAAATACAAGGCACACCAACTTAAATTTGCAGGGCATGATCATGAAAACCGTCACACACTATTACCATGATTGGAAAGAAGATAAGTACTGTATACTAGCTTCAGGTCCATACGAAATTGACAGGCAATTGCATTATTTGTCAAGTATGTATTGAAAAGGAGCAATAACTTGTATTATCGAGAGCCCACCTACTGGTGAAGACCGCCCATTGTTGCGCGGACCCATTGTTGTGGAAATTGAGATGTGATATCTGTTGTTGCTGTGTGCTGTACCACAAAAAAGTCAGTGCTAACCTTGCATATGTGTTTCCTATGGCTACTCTACACTCTCTCCACTTGTATTTTAACTAGGTTGTGCAGCGCTATACATTTATATTGTAGCTACTTCACAGCCTCACTTTGGATAAAAGCGTAGTCTGCTAAATGACTAAATATAAGTGAAGCTTTTTAATTGACAGGTGAAGTGAATCATTTACCTGTGACGTACTCTTTCACCTGGTGGACCTTGCTAACAGGGTTGTTCTTCCGGAACATGTACAGGTTGAATGGCTGCGGTTCTTTGCCCACACGTGTCCACGTGCCGATGTCTGGGGTGGTCCACCTGGGAGAACACACAGAATGCCACATTCTTACTGTTTCTTAACAAGTGACCGCTAACGTGACCACCTCAACACTTTTCAGTCATTGGCTGGAGTGTGACTGCTAGTATTGCTGGTCCAGTCATATAGCCTATAGCTCTATTAGTCCACTTGGGCCCTATATAGTTCACTACTTTGGATAGTCACCCCTTGATAGTGTTGTCTGAAACAAGTGACAACAAGTACAAACTAATTACCACTCAATACCCATAATTCATCAGAATTTACTGTCCTGCAACGCCAACATTACCTCTGTGGCCCGATCTTGTAGAATTGCTCTCTACAACATCCGCAAGATCCGGCCCTTCCTCACACGTGAAGCAGCGCAGATCCTGGTCCAAGCGCTCGTTATCACTCGTCTCGACTACTGCAACTCTCTCCTGGTTGGACTCCCCGCCTCAACAATCAAGCCCTTACAACGCATCCAGAACGCAGCAGCACGCCTCGTGTTCAACCTACCTAAATTCTCCCATGTAACCCCCCTCTTCCGCAACTTCCACTGGCTCCCGGTAATCGCTTGTGTTCGATTCAAAACTCTGGTACTAACTTTCATGTCTGTCAACGGAACCGCCCCTACCTACCTCCAAACGTTAGTCAGACCCTACGCCCCGGCCCGAGCACTCCGCTCAGCAACTTCTGCCAAACGACTGGTACCGCCTTCACTAAAAACAGCAAACATCGCTCTTCCAAGTCCCAACTCTTCACGGTTCTGGCTCCGCAGTGGTGGAATGAGCTCCCGGCTCATGTCAGGACGGCTGAGTCGCTCGCCAGCTTCCGCAAGAGACTCAAGACCCACCTGTTCAGAGTTCACCTGGACTCTACATAACCCCCCCCCCAGCACTAACATGCGTGTTCATATGTCTTAACATTTATTAATGGCACTTAGCATTGTTGTTCGTTCTCAGATGTTGTATCATGCTTAGAGTTGCACGCCTGCCCAGCTACTTATGCAGGCAACTTGGCAATTATGAAACTCGTTCTATTCGTCTCGTAAATATGAATGCTCTAAAACAGCTCTATTCTTATCTTCAGGTACCACAGTGATATATTGCTGCCTCTCCTTCAACAAATGTACTCTTTGTAAGTCGCTTTGGATAAAAGCGTCTGCCAAATGCCCTAAATGTAATGTAAATGTAAGTAAGTAGACAAATAATGCACCCTTATTTCTGCCCTATATCCCATGATGCACAGCGGTTTTCATATTCGTCCAATGGAAATGGTCCGGCATGCAGGTTCTTGATGCAAATGAGGATTACAGGGTGACATCGTGTCTGCTTGTTTATGTGAGCAATACAAGCACCTATGAACTTCCATCACCTGTGAAATGTCATCTCAAACTCAGGCCCAGCTGCATATCCCTTTTTTTTATTATGTATGCAGCAAGGTGTCCCTTGGAAAAAACACTAAACCAAAGAAACTGCTGTAATACACCCCCTCCACTAAAAGTATTGTGAGGTATGACCCCCCTATCTCTGGCTCTGGAACCATCTGCCCTTGGAAATCAGGGCAGCTGAGTGATCTCCTTTAAATCTTTGTTTTTTATTTCTCTTTGTTTTTCTCTTTTACAGTCTCCTACACTGTATTATTGGTTTTATAAAACCAATAATACTTCTTTTAAAAGGTCTTTTAAAACCTGATGATGTATGACTGTCAGTTTTGTTTTGCTGCCTTTGTAAAGCACTCTGTAATCATAGATTTTGAAAAGCTCTATAAATAAAGATAATAATAATGATAATACTACTCCTCCTCCTCCTCCTCCTCATCCGGGTGTCTTTGCAATGCAAAGCACACTATTACTCTCCTGCATACTTATTATTTATTCTTCCGTACACATTTTTGGCGCGTTACTAGTCTCACAGCGTTGCCAGCACACACGCAAAAGAGACAACAAAACGTGCGCCTTGACCGGAAATAACGTGCTACTACTTTGTTTGTACATACCATTGATACTTTCTGAAATATTCAACATTTAACAGCATTTTTGCCCCATTGAAATGAATGACGGTGAGTGTTCAAAATGTGTCAAAAATCACTCATATTCAACCTCTTCCCATTCATTCATACATTCAGGTAGAAACTCCATTCAAACATTAGAATGTTCAGGACACTTGGATGAATTCACACATGATTTCAAAATGTTCATAACATTCATACTTTTGACACAATTACAGTTCAAACTTAATTGATTTTTCAGCTCCTCAGACACTTTAACATGGGTGTGTATTGCGCCGGGTCAGAGCGGGTGGCGTCAGTTAGAGTGTAGAGCAGACGAAAAAAATATATATATCTATTTTTAAAACTGCCATCCCGCCCACAATATTAACTCCACATACGTAATCTATACATCAAAATGTAGAAATGACGATCACATATATGTAACTATGGAAACAAACAGACTTATACTTTTGGATTTATGAGCCTCGGAATGACAGGAGTCCAGCCACTCTGTTTCAAGCAGTATTCATATTGCCGCCATTTTCTCATGGGGAATGTTCTAGAGCCCCCCCAGAAGGGGCATGGCTATGGCCGTGCGCACAGAAGGGGCGTGGCTATGGCGGTGACGCCGTAGCCACGCCCCCTCGTTGCACCAATGGCGGTGACGCCATAGCCACGCCCCCTCGTCGCACCAATGGCGGTGACGCCATAGCCACGCCCCCTCGCCAAACACAGAGAGACACACACGTATGTTTAGGGGGTGTTTATGCTGTGTGTGTGCTTTGTGTATGTAATTGTTGATTTAAGATCAAGACCTAGTAATGACCTTGCTAATACAAAAGTACAGTTTTATTTTTAGGTATTGTTAGTGTGCTAATGAAACATTACTTCAAAGTACATACGTGTATCTCTCTACTCCTCTCCTACACATCTTTGTGTGTGTGTGTGTGTGTGTGTGTGTTATTGCTTGCTTAGCAGGCACCCTCAAAATTTCCCTGGAATTTTTCTAGTTATTATTATTATTATATCTCACAGCTGACATCTGGACCGGTTACCTTATCTCACTGAGGAAACCAAAACATTGAAGGCTAAATGAAAACGGTGTATTGAATGCTAAAGTATATTTAAAAAAGTTTTGAATGTGTGAAGAGTGAGCTGGAGACCCACCTCCCAGCGGGGATGTCGTAGTCTCGGTCTCCGAAGTGTAGCAGTCGGGTCAGGGGGTCGTACAAGCCACCGTGGAAACCGATTACCAGCACAAAGTCTGGGTTGGAGTCAAAGTACACCTCTCCATAGGCCGTGTATTGTACCTGCACACACATGCATGACACATACGCACGCACACACACAACACAACACAACACACTACAGGTTTAATCAACATGATACAAGTCTCAGTCTTTTTTCTGACATATATTGGAGATGTAACACCTTAATAGGATCATTAGCATTAATATTACAAACGTATTACTCAGTATTCACAGAGTATCTGTGGTGGAGGCTTGATAATTCACAGTCAAAGTTAAATGCTCAGCCCCCTGAATGGACAAAAATATTTAAAACTTTGGATATATGTAGGGCTTATTTGACATGCTGAACATTTTTGCCTTGTGGACCCATAAGGCCTTTCTGGACAGATTTTTATGTACAGTGAAGGTTTTGTTGTGTGTGTGTGTATGTGTGTGTATGTGTCGGTGTTCGCTGTTCATTTCCTAAGGCGCTAAAATGCTTGCGTTTGACTACTTTTTCTATATCCATATGGCAACAAGTAGGCTATGGTTTTTTTGTTTATCTTGGGCGCTGAGGGTTGGGCATTCCATGTTGTACAGCACCCACCAGCCTTAATAAATTGGCGCCTATGGTCACCAATGTACTAGTTTACCACCAATGTACACACATGTTGTTCAGATGAACCTGTCTGTTGTACAGTCTGTGTGTTGTACAGTCTGTCTGTTGTACAGTCTGTGTGTTGTACAGTCTGTGTGTTGTACAGTGTGTGTTGTACAGTCTGTCTGTTGTACAGTCTGTGTGTTGTACAGTCTGTCTGTTGTACAGTCTGTGTGTTGTACAGTCTGTCTGTTGTACAGTCTGTGTGTTGTACAGTCTGTCTGTTGTGCAGTCTGTCTGTATAGCGTTCACACCAGGCAGCTGCTCTGCCAACCTGCTTTTCTACTGGCTTTTTATGGTTAATGTAGAGGATACACTTCTAAACATATCCATTGGGGACATTTTGAAACATAAAACATATTTGGGTAGTTCAGGGCAGGGTACTTTGTACTTAGTAAATCACTTATTGTGTAGAAATATTGACCAAACAATAGAGAGAGGTGCTGCCACCTGACGTCTCCTGGGCAAGTTACCCGCATCTAACAGGCGTAATTCAGAGAATATCTATTGAACATCCAATATGTTTCTAGGTAAAACAATGTTCCAACTATCAACATGATCGCCGAATTGTGAGACTGAGTTGTGAAAATACTGGGGGGGGGGGGCTTGGAGATCAGCTTGTCCTCAGGCACGAGCAAGACACATGGCGGCCTGCAGGGGGCGCAACATCACAGGGTCAGCGCGTGGCCTGTAAATAGCTTTCAAGTCCGCTTGCGTTTTTTATAATTTTATGATATATTTACACATATTATTGTCATTTGTTTTCCTTTGTGATGTGTTGTGTTTGTTTGTGGGATGAATATGAAAGCAAGAGGACTGTGAAGACAGCATGGCAGCGTGTTCCCCCTCACTTGTTTGAGTAAGAGTCCGTTGCTGCTGAACATGGCCAATGGAGTCCCAGTGTTGTCACACGCGATGTAGAACTCCTCTCCACTGCTGATCTCCATGGCAAACAGGTGGCCCTGCACAACACACGCCACACCATTCACCTGGTTATTAACACACCTTACAACGCTTTTGGTATGTGAGTGTTTTACCAAATCATTGCAGGTGTTCGAATAGGGATGTATTTTATATTGCATTGGCTTTTCAACTCTACAAAATAAACAACTTTCAGAAAGCACTTACAGAAATAGAACTTTATAAATCCCGAAGGAAATTATTGATTAATCCCAAAGGTAATTCTTGACTGTACCTGTCCACACCATTACAAATACTGTATATAAGTGTAATATGTTACATTTTGGAATAATGATATTGTATGACCAGTCACAGCGATTCCTTGAATTAATGAAAACCCATTTTCTGAGGTAATTTTAAGTCGCGGGACTAACTAGCTATCATACAGCTCATCTCTCTCAAGAGTATGTCTGGTAACAGACATTGATTGATTCTAGCAGAATTTGCTTTAAGTACTTTATGGGCCTATAATGATTTTTGGTTGTGTATTTTTTTTTAAATCTTGGTTGCAACAATTCTGTCTTGTCGGTTTGTTTGTTTGTTGAAATTAGTTCTCTTTCTGACAAACTGACCTGTTGTATTGGATTAGAATCAGGTTGTCTTTCCACACAATCACACGACACACACTTAATTTGTGATATAACTTGGACGAAAGGACAGGTAATGTACAGATATTACTAGCAAAGACAACTTTGGTGTTACTGGAAGAAGAGCTGAAGGGGGGTCACCTGCAGGTCGTAGTACAGCGACGTGATCTCAGAGCTAGAGTGGTTGTAAACATGCGTGATCCTGGTGGGGTAGTTCAGGTCAGCGTAGAAGAACTGCAGGTGTTGACCCAGGCTGTTCCTGGAGGACACACGGCGGCCCAGCCCGTCGTAGCGGTACTGAATGGTCCAGCTGGCTGCCTTGCTGTACACCCGCTCCAGCAGCCCTGCGGTGTGGGGGGGGGGGGGCAGCAGCACCACTTGAACAAGGCCAGATGGGTCTGACATCAAAACGCTTCCACAGAGCAGCGCCATCTGTTTTTGTTATTTTCTTTTATTGAGCATCTTCACTCACTACTCTCTAGATTATATATATACAGCTTCTTCACTCACTAGATGATATATACATATATATCGGGTATCTAAGATTTTTAATAGTCAAATCTGATTCATCAGACCAGACCCATCATCAACTAATCGTCGAATCATATATTCTATATATTTTTATATATGCAGCACAAAGATGCATAATTTTGTGTTGACTTTTGCATGCTTTAAAAGCTATTCACAATATGATGACTGTGTGCATCCGTTCATGGCAGCGTCTGCAGTCAATTTGACATAAAATATAGGCTACTATTAGTCGAATATATGAGGCTAATATAATATACCGTGATTAATATAAGTCTATGAAATGAAATAGTGGCATGCAGTCTCTGTGGAGACGGAGATCTCCGTTCTGTCTGATTACTCACGGTAATCACATCCGATCATGACAAAACCCCCATTGACAAAGAGAATGTAGAAGCGTTTCACTGATTAGAAATGTAAAATAGCCTACATGAATGGTACGTTTCAGTGTATAGAACAAATGCAGCATTGCACCATTCAATTGAGCAAAACAGTGAAAATGCACGACTGTATAAGAGAGGAGGATATAAGAGAGAATCCTTTTCACCAGCGAGGTGGTATATGGCCTGGGATGACTTGTAGGCTTTTCCTTCTAGAAGCCAAGCAGTGCTGGGGTATCATTCATGTAGCACCCCATCCTCTTTACACTTTACACACACTATGTTTCCCACCCGACATTTGAAATATTAAAGATGAGGAAGACTAAACATCTTTCTATCAAAGAGTTGAATCATTGAATCATCACATCAAGATTTGAAGTCATCGAATATATATATCTAAATATATACAGTATATACAGTGTATATATATATATATAACCCACATAGAAAACCAACTTGATCTGATTTGTATTGCAGCTGAAACCACTTGAAAATACCCTGAGCCACTTGTACATAATACTGTGATGCATCGCAAGATAGTCTTGGGTACTTTTAATTGAATATAAAATAGATGCAAAAGCACCGTCCAGAATAACTTAACAGTATTAATTGGGTTGTCTGATCAAGTTCACAGAGAAACAAAATAAACCCCTCCCCCCACCTTTGGAATTATATTCAAAGATCTCCGCCCCTCTCTGTCTCAGGAAGCCGTCTTCGTCGAGGCGGTACTGGACGTCCCCCAGCCGGGTGATGCGGTCTCGCAGGTCGTATCTCAGCGGGGTCAAGCGAGCACTGTTCCCAGGGTTCAGGAGGTGCAGGTTCCCGTTCAGGTCATAGTTGTACCTGCATGATGCAAAACACTTTGGTTGAAGATGAGGTGACTGCAGCCCACATAAAAAAAAAGTGAACAACAATTTCTGTCTTCATATTCATGATCCTCCTAGAATATACCAATTCCCAGCACTTGGAAAAAAAACCTATTTTCGAGAACCAATTAAAATGTTTCCAATTTGTGTTCCAAGGAAGGGGTGAACGACTGATCAGATCAGGACACATTACTGACCCTAACCCACAATTAATATTATGTGCTCTGCATTATCATAATCACTATCAAAAATGTTTCCTTGCAATGGGATTTACATGTGTACGCAAATGATAGTAATTAGATAAATATATACGTATGTTCCCAATCCAACATAAGAGGTGACAGCCATGTGGGCAGTGGAATACCGTGTATTAGTATTCAGTACAGGACATGGCTCATACCTCCACATCATCTTCTCATTGAGGAAGACGGTCTGCAGCTGGCCGTCCACGTCGTACTCATAGCCGTACTTTGTGGTGTTGGCAAACGGTCCGATCTTGATCTCACGTTTGGTGACCCTGCCCATGTTGTCATACTGGATGGTGATCCAGTACATCAAGGACCTGAAGATCTCATACTGGATCTCCTTGATGCGGCCGTGCTGGTCGAAGTGCTTTGTGTAGGTCATCACTGCAGTAGAAATGATCTGGACACAATGTCAATAACACGTTTGTTTTAGTGTTTTTACATTTGTCAGAGATTTGACATATGTACGGAGCCCCGGAGGTTTTTGGTTTTGTTGTTGTTGTGCATTCGCTTTATTAACCGTGCACACGGTTTAGCAAATTCATATGCTGCTATTTATTTTGTATTTGGTCATGAAGTTCACATTTCCTCTGCGCTCATCTCTCTTGCACATTTGGGGTTAAAAGGGTTACAACAGATGCCGGTGCAACATCAGAGAGTGCACTCAGATTCATATAAAATAACACCCTTATTATCATAAACAGCATTTTTAAATGCACACAGTAACCATTAAACACCTGCATGTTTATTTCAAACACTTTGCTTTGACTGCAAGAAAATAAAAAAACAACTATATCTATCTATCTATAATCTATGTATATGGATATAGTTAGAGACATCTAACTTCTATCTAGATATAGGATAGGCATCTCTAACCACATCTATAGATAGGTGTGTGCGAGTGTTTTGCTTGCAAATCAGGGATGCATGTTATTAAATTGCACACTCAAGCTATTAAATCAAACGCGCAATTTCAAAACTCACTTTCTCTAAAAGGTATGTGAGAGTTACTAAAATGAGGGCACGTTTTAGAAAACGCAACCAAATTTGCACAAATAATAATTTCCTGTCACCTCCGGGCTCCCTCAGTATGTCTCCTACTTTGTGATTAAATGCAAAAAAAGCGATTTGCAACATCGTCACCCTTGCTCACCTGATTGATGTCATAATAGATGACGCCAAACTTGCCAAACTGCTCCACTTTGCCAGAAATGTCGTCGAACTGGTAGAGGTCGATGGGCAGCGGTGTCTCGTTGATCACTGCCTGCATGCTGGTCACCCGGAAGCTGTTGTCGTAGGTGTAGTCGAAGCGGGCGTTCACCATGCCGTCCTCGCTGAAGCGGAAGATCTGCCGGTCCACCAGGGGGCCCACCTGCCGGTAGCGGATGGAGCAGATGAAGCCCTCACTCTGCAGGTTCACCGTCTTCAGGACGCCCGCCGTCTCGTCGTACGTGAAGCTGACCCGTGTCGAGTCGTACAGGATCTCCGCCAGCTTGTTCTGTGGGGCAGTAGGAGGCCACTCACGTCAGTTGAGGAAATATGAGGCAGTTCTTTTGTAAACTTTGTTTTATTAGGGTTTCAAATAGAAATTACATGTCCTCTCAAAGGCGAAATTTGCAGGAACATAACAGTAATCACCAAATAACAAAACAAACACAATACCATTGACATTATTGAGAGGAAATTGTTTTAGGCACAGTTGACAAAAAATATGACAAAATACGTCCAGGATATTGTACAAAAATAGATAAATGCATGTAAAAAGGTACGAACAAAAGATGTGCAAACTCCCAAGCACAGTACCTGTCTGCGATACTTGTACAGGATGCGACGGCCGGTACCCAGATGGGCTACTCTCAGGAGCTGTTGACCAGAACACAAATCATATATAAGCCACACGGCTAAAATTAGCCACTTTCAAACGTTGTCAATCAAAGAAGGTTTAGGAAGGAACTGCATGCAAACAGTAGCTGTTAACACAAGTTAACCATACAGCTATGTATAGCTATCATGCTGAATTCTTTGGGGGGAAATATCAAAACTATGACAGCATAATTGACAGACATATGACCTTTTGTTTTGCCAATCGATGGTCACGTTTGTTGTGGTTCCGTCCCCAGGAACATGTTTGGTCATAACACAACACATTTGAAAGCAAACGAAAGTGAAATGCCCCATTCACACAGATTTGACCTTGTCTTTGTGAGACTAAATGGTTAGTGTCTCAGCCACCTCAGTCTGTACCACACACACACACACACACACACACACACACACACACACACACACACACACACACACACACACACACACACACACACACACACACACACACACACAAACTGACCTGTCCGTCTTCGGAGTAGTCGACGGTAACAGAGGCGTTGCTCTCGGGGGGGCTGTAGATGTTCCTGTAGTAGCCTATGGAGCGCACGGTCTGCATGGTGTGACGCGCCACGCTCGGCATGGTCACGGCCGACAGCCGGTCCCCCGAGTCGTAGTCAAAGATGTACTGGTGCTGGCTGTGCAGGAGCAGCACCATGGACTAAGGGGAGAAACAAGAGAACATATCTGTTAGATAGACTGCATGGAGAACACAGTACACCATGTCAATCAGTATCCACGTATTCATCCTTGCATATCCACGCATCAATCAGTAACCAGGAGTTTTTCAGTGATGTGTGTGGGATTAGTGGGTTGGTGTTGTGTTTGGTATTCACTGAGGGCTTGCTTAACGTAGGCATATTATTAATAGCAAGGTATTTGTTATCACAGCAGTCTGGCTTTCCTTGTCATCGTGTGACATAATTACCTTGTAAAGTATATGTATCGTAAAAAATGTTTAAAGTCTAACCCGCCTGTGAAAACCAAACAGGCCACTTTCCTATGAGCCTGCAGCCAAGTCTAGCGTCTAGTGTTATGTGGGGAATCACTTCCTTTCTCCAAGTCCCTGATGATTGCTTCCTCAGCAGTTTTGTACGCAAGATCCAGGCATTTTCTCTTTCCACTTGAGAAAATGTGTGAAGTGCAGCTTTTCCGCTCAGTGTTGTATGTTGTATGCACTCTATGTAGACATACAGTGCATGTTGATGCTATTTCTAATCCTAAATTCACAGGCCCTGTGCACAAGAGCATTTTGAATCTCTCGTTAAATTGTGTTTTGTTTGCACAAGAGAGGTAGACAACCACTGGCAAAACCACCTCCGAAGGTGTTGTACGCTACATTCAATCTCGATTGATAAGAGATAAGTTCTGGTCTAGACAGAATATCTCATGTGAGAGATTGAAATCATGGATCTAATACAAATCTGAAACTTGTACGTGCGTGCACATATCAACCGGGTTTTCCCGTAAACTGTCCCTACATATCAACAGGTTGAAACCAGTGTGCATGTGTTGTGTCCTTGTGTAAACAGATGAAGGTTATTGAATCTAGATAAAATCTAGTTTCAAAGTGCTGTCGAATATTGATATTTATCTCGTGTAAACAGGGCCATGGTGCCCATATTTAAACAAGAGAATTGAATATCTAAATTAGATAGAAAAAAATTGTTTGGTCAACTGTACGCATTGTTGAGCGATGTTTTACTAAGGTCAAATTCCTTCCTGTAAAATATACTTGAAAATAAAACCTGAAAATAGCAGATAGCAGAAAGTGAGTTATATTTCATTGATTTATTGAATGCAGCAGATTCACTGTGGGTGTTGTGTTGCATTTTGAGTGTCTTTATGTGTTTATGTTCCTTAGCAGTGTTGAGCCTACCAATGAATGCCAGCATATTTGCCAGCATGTTATAAATAGAATATAACAAATAGTGGACAGAATGAAGAGGAGAGAGAGAGAGAGAGAGAGAGAGAGAGAGAGAGAGAGAGAGAGAGAGAGAGAGAGAGAGAGAGAGAGAGAGAGAGAGAGAGAGAGAGAGAGAGAGAGAGAGAGAGAGAGAGAGAGAGAGAGAGAGAGAGAGAGAGAGAGAGAGAGAGAGAGAGAGAGAGATCTTTTAATTAGGTTCCCAATGACCTCTTATGGTGAAAGGTGAGGAGGTATTTGTGTGTCTAATCTGCTATACATCCACACAAACACTGTGTGTGGATGAAGTATGGGATAAAGAGTAACTATGGACACATCTGTCGTACGGTGCAATTAATTGGCCCCTCACTCATTGACACACAGTATAACATTGTGACAAAGCAATACTTTACAGTACAAGCAATACTTTACAATCAAATTTTTTTTTTATAGAAAATGTAACTTTTAAAAAAACCCCCATTTAATTACAAAAATCGAATAAAATACATTTTAACCTCATGGTTCAATGGAATCAAATTAATACATTTATGAAACAGAGATGTTGGAAGCATTCACAATGTTCCTAAAAAACAATACCTTCAGCAACCTATGCACGTTTATGATTCTATGGACAATATTTAATCGCGAATAAAATATTGTTGTAATTATTGTTGGTGTAATTGAGCGAGCTGAATCTGATCGAAGAGCAGTCAACACACAGCTTGTGTCTTTTTTTCAGATAAAAAAATTCACATTTATCTGTGTGTTTCTTTGGTCTTATATCTATTCCTGATGCTGATACTGTGGCTGCATTGATACATCCACCTTCAAGAGTTGATGCTGAAATACAGAAATCCACTTGCTGCATTGCTGCCAATCCTCTCCAAACCACGTCACCCCTTTACATCGATTTAATTTCTAACACACACCAACGATACAAACTAAAATAAATGACTGCAAAACATCTTTAAATGTAGAATGAACCGTGCATGCACCCACTGTGCGCCTCTTCTAAGTTTCATTGTATCATTGGATGAATAACTAAGGATTGTGCATTGTATATGTTATAAAATGATATTTGCATGTAGTTTAAAGATAAGGCTCAACAGGCCATTCTCTGTTTATTATAACCTGGAATCAATGTGTCAGGTAATAGCAGATTTAGCAGAATAGCAGGTTTAATAAAAAAAATGTAAGTGTGTTGACCAGACTGTACCATATTTTGAAGACAAATGCCCTAAAAAATCTGATACACAATGCCAGACGTTTGGAGCAAGTCCTAAAGATTCTTGGTTGACAGGTTGTGATGCAGTTGCCACAACGTATTGATGACTGGAGCAGCCAGCGGAGGGGAGCTCACTACTGGACAACATATTCACTTATGGTCGGTTAGTGGGACTGCAAATTATAACAAATAGGCGCTAGGTTGAAGTACACTTTTATATTGTGAGCACTGGACAAAACTAAAGTACTGGATTGAGGAGAGGATTTGTTGATCCTTAGCAAGAGACAGCGAGATTACTTTATTTGTCTCTGCAACTTAAGCTGAAACCTTTTCCTTGGAGGCTTTAGAGTCATAGAATGGATGAATGCTGCACTACTAAGTTAATAGAAAGTATGTTTTATCTCATATCTGATCATAATGCGTACATATAACCAACCATGTTTATAAATGCCGCCATTAACTCTTTTGTGTGTATATTTATTGCAAACCGCTAAACACCAGAAATCAAATGGAATATTAATTCCATATTTAGGTCTGCTGCTGTTATTGTCTGCTATTGGTGCTGGATCCTGCTGTTTGACAGCGAGGATATTTGTGTGAGCCAGAGCAGCAGATAAAGAGAATGGGGCCCATCGGATAATCAGAGTGTGACTGATCCTGGGTTTTGTTTCCTGTGGTTCCTCTTTTATTACCGCCATTGTTGCACCCCATACTCTTATGGCCTCCGTCTAGCGCCACATATTTTATTCATTTAAGACGCTCGTCATTTCTGTCTTCTCAAATTCAAAGTGTCACTCAAAAAAGTAACAGAAAAAGAGAAAAGTTTCTCACTGTTTCTCTCCTCACTGTTCCCTGTCACTATTCCATCAATAAGACAGATGCACTTCTAGAACACAGATAGTGTTCTAGAAAAACTAACAAACAAAAAGTAAATGTAGAAAGTTTACTGTAGACTGAGGTTTTTTTGTGAAAGTTCAGGCCACATTGTGTAGCTTGCTCTATATATTGGTAAAATAATGACATACCCGTGTGTGCCCACATACATACTGTTCCCTGGCACTGTGGCAGGAACCGTCACCTGGAAGAACACTTTCAACAACCGCATAGGTGAATGTAATATTCATAAAAGGATAAACAACTCAGCAGCCTGGATAGGCCATCATGAGGCTACTTTGCAGTCTTGTTGATAGCGTCAGCGTTCTTGACCTAAAGGCTGACAGGGAAACTCATCCCGCGTCTCAACCTCTCTGCCGGGAAATGGAAAAAATGCCCGGCAAACGTCACTGTGTTGAAAGTGTGTATCATTGTTCTTTTCTTTTTGCCTCACTACGCAAAGTACACAACATTTTGTTTTTGGATGCACTGCACTCTCATTAAGTCCACCGGTCTCCCAAACAAAAACTGAGTTTGCCTCTCTCATCTTATCTGCTGGAGAGACTAGCTGCGTCTGTGCATCGAGTTTAATGCGGGTTTAATGTCAGTTATGGATGGTTTTAATGTCAGTTATGAATAGTTTAATGTTAGTTCTGGATGGTTTTATGTTAGTTATGGACCCTTTAATGTTAGTTATGGATGGTTTTATGTTAGTTATGGATGATTTACATCTCATCAGGATCACACATGCATCTTTCCAACAAGCTAAGTTGAAGATTGGACTACTTCCTCTTTAAATCAGATTTCATTGCCTGAAAAGTGTTAGCATATGAAACATGTTGGTGACAGGATGAGAGTGTATTTACCTTATCCAGATAAGTGTAGCCCCATGTCTTCCCATCAGCAAACACCCGGGACACAATTCTCCCCTGGAGGTCGTACTCCCATTTCTCCATGGTGGGACCCCTCTGTAGGCCTGTCACCTGACCAGTACTACACACACACACACACACACACACACACACACACATACACACACAGATGCTGACCACCAGGGCTAAATGTTCCACCAAAATGATCCCTTCAAACACATGTTGCTTATTAAAGGTGTTGTAGGTCAGACTTAAGAGCTATTCATTGAGTGTAATCTTTAGAAATGCCATTCCTCAGCTCTGAAATGCGCTGTGAGAATTGGCTGCCTCTGTATGAGCCAATTAAGATGTTAGACGGCCCCCGGGTCATTTCTGACCAGTCAAGGCATATGGGAAATCTATACTGCCTGCGAGAATGCAACACTTCTCAATGGTGGAGAAAAGTGGGGTGGTGGGGGCGATTTTTGGTTGTTTAATTTAAAAATCTTTGCAACTCTCTTTTTTACAACTTTACAACTTCACCTTTAAGCATTACATTTACATTTAGGGCATTTGGCAGACGCTTTTATCCAAAGCGACTTACAAAGAGTACATTTGTTGAAGGAGAGAGCAATGTATCACTGTGGTATCGAATAGAACGAATAGAACGAGTTTCATAATTGCTAAGTTGCCTGCATAAGTAGCTGGGCAGGTGTGCAATTCTAAGCATGATACAACATCTGAGAACGAACAACAATGCTAAGTGCCATTAAGCAATTGCTCAATGCAACCGGACACCAGCTCATCCATATACTGTATATTTGTAAACAAAACATTTTTTTCTGCTATTTATCTTATGCTACTACTCTCCCAACCCCAGTCGCCACCTGTATATGTACATCTCATGTCATATTGTGGAATTCATGCAGCGTGATCTCATCTCATCTTGAATGACACATGCAGGTGTCCTCTGGTATACAAATGAGAGGAGCAGACTGGTCTCTGGAACGCCTCATCAGCATGATGAGAGACGTACACTGGCTGTGGGATGAGAGCAGGAAGAAGGGCCGGTGGCGTTCCTGCAGGCTCTTACCTGGAGTATGTCAGGTTGACAGACAGCAGCTTGCTGCTGGGTACCCAGAGTGACGGGTGGCCTTGGGTGTCATAGATGATCTTCAGGAGGAACTTGCGGTGGTCGTCGTAAATCTTCTCTGTTCGCAGAGAGCGGTCATAATCCACAGACAACAGGTTCCTCCCATTGACCTGTAAATCCGCCCCAATTACACAATTTCTTGTTAATGTGCCAATGAAGCCAATCATGCTCAAACATAGTAATCTGTGCCATTTTGTTCCTGGTGTAAAAAAGGTGCAAAATCCAATGTTTCGGCCTGTCTCCGCCAACTATATTCTGAACACTGTACTCTGCTCTGTCGTCATACGCCATAGCGACGTCAGAGGTACTTCGACGGCGCAACAAAAGTACACGAACACTGAGAGAGTATGCTATTTCAGGGTATTTCAGATACAAAAAAGTCTTTCTTGAGAGGCTGTCGATTGAATTGAAAATGCACATCCATGCTGGTGTGCATGTAATTTATGTTAGAAACCTAATGTATCAAAACACTTATGATTCAATCATTTATTAAATTGAATTGACAAAAAAATTATTTTGCCATAGTTAAGTCCACCAAAGGTTAAAGTGTTAAGGTGTAAAGGTTAAAACATCCATAACCACTCATCACATCCATAACCATTGTTAATCTTCATATTGTTTATCTTCACATAGCTAGACTAGAGCTAAACTAAATACAACTACAGAATGCATCTGTGGCAAATGCCATAGTGTAAAATGAGCTGAAACATATGTTAAATAAAGCTTTATAGTTTATACTTCATAGTTTACACTCCATTGTGAATGGAGTGTAAACATACAAACCATTTAATAATGTAAAACAGTTTGAAAAAAGTTTAAAGGACTCCTATTATACCACCAGGTGATCAGCCTACCAGTTGCTACAGTTCACTGGGTAGGCTGATTTATTCAGCATACTTCTAGGTGGACACTCCCACTTGTGATGTCACGTGGGGCCATTCCAACTGGTTTTTGAAACCGCTTGGAATGGCTAAACACACTTACACCTCGTGGTCTCCTTTCTAAGCCAATTCTAAGCCAAGATGAACACTGAATGGTGTCTCTAGGTGAGTAATGTGGGAGGAGAATAATAAAGCCTAAGAAGAACATAAGCTGAGTGCTGCCTTACAGCAATCACCTAATTATGTAATGGGAACTATGGATCCAAATCCATAATCATTTGTCCTCAAGTGACTTATGAATAGTCCCGATGCACAAGTTTGTCAATCGAACCAAATGACATGACACTGTTAAAAACCACATCTGCATGAAGAGAGAAAAACATCAATTTCTTTTACACACACAGATCTCACAGATTTAGCAGATGGCATCAGCCTATTCATTAATCACTTTGGTGTCCTAAATGGGTTTCATGTGTTTGTGGGTGCTATCCAGTGCCCTGTTGACTATTTGGAGCATTATTTGGGCTTTGATGTCTGTTTTATTCCCTTTTCCCATATTTTCAGTTTTGAAATACTATGGTTTTATATAAATGGTGTCAATTAGGTATCTACCTGTTTTTTTAAAGATTTATTTGTACATGTTGATTTTTCAATGCTGACTGTAGACCCAAGACTCCAATACTGCCATCATATTACACAAATGGTATATTATACCAGTTCAGTGCTGTTACGTCACTACAAACAATTTTGCACTTTTATTGGGAAGGTAATAATGAGAATAAAAAATACAACTAAAGCCAAGGCAACATAACAAAGCCATCATAACAGTTGTTATAAATTGGAGGAATCACTGCTTTGAAAGTGAAATATTATAAAATATATCTGTTTTACTATATTGTATCTTTCACAGACACACAGCGTGCTGGTGTCTGTCGACTGCCGTGTCTTTGTCTGTGGTGAAGACATTTGGTTCATCACTTTCATAAAGAAGAGAATTTGCTGTGTGTGTGTGTGTGTGTGTGTGTGTGTGTGTGTGTGTGTGTGTGTGTGTGTGTGTGTGTGTGTGTGTGTGTGTGTGTGTGTGTGTGTGTGTGTGTGTGTGTGTGTGTGTGTGTGTGTGTGTGAGAGAGAGAGAGAGAGTGTGTGAGTGTGCGTGCGTGTGCCTGTATACAATGTTATCTCATGTGGAGGGTTTCTAGGATCCAGTGACAGAAGACCCTTAAGGCCACGTTTCCTTGTTTGGTTTCTAAACGTCTGACTGTGTGTAAAGTATACCCTTGCTTACCATGGAATATAGCCCAGGACCAGCACCCGTTTAATCTCAGGTTTGGCAAGGGAAGGGCAAAGGATGATACAGAGGCTATAAATGCAGTGTGTGATTTATGCTGCTGTCGTGGCTGGTTGTAATGAGTCGCTCAATACTGATGATAATTTGAAACATTTGTCCACCTGTACTTCAGAAGCCTAGGGAAACACTGCCAAATAGGGGGAATCACTATTCGATAGAGTCATTTCATTCAAGAGAGAGTCTTGCTGGAAAAGGTTCAAGTCATCTTTCCCGCCTTTGGACACTTGTTCAATTAGACATTAACACGGGATGGAGGCCTGGAGGTGAGAGAAGATAAGAGCGATGGATGGATGATAAGCAAACAAAGCCCAAGAGCAATGGGATAGTGGCCAGTAGGGGGGGACGTTGGGACCCTGGCCAACAGTCCTGCAGGAGCACTGCCATCTCCTATCTCCTATCATTTGCCCTAATGTAATGTTAGTGATAATCCAATGACATTGTGACTTTGGTGTTATTAAAGGCGCAGGGTAGAGCGGCAGCTTTAATGCTGCGTTAAAGACAGCCCCAAAATTAACAACTTGCAAGCATTAAAGGGACTATGTGTAGGATTTGTACATGCATAAATCACTTTAAATGCCAGTGAACATGATGTCATTTAACTCAAAAAATGAGACCTTTCCCGAGTCTCTCCGTTGCGTAGAACAGGCTGTTGGCTGATTTCTATTCTATTAGAACCGGGTCGGTTTTGCTGGGAAAAAGGAAGGAATTGATGTCCAAGTGCAGATAACGGCACAAATGTCTGTTTATGTCTGATTATAAGTGACATTAGGTATGATTGTTATTGTGTTATTGGAGCTCGCACTCCAATGCTTTGAATGCACAAGCTCCAGCAGGCTGCCGTTCATTTACTGGCCAAAGGGGTCAGTAATGAGAAGGAATTCATGATTCTTACATACAGTAGAGTATCTTTAAACTTTTCTGACATCCAAAAGGTCAATTTTAAAGCTTGATTTGTATGAAATACTGCTTGGTATAAATAATTAATGGGTGCATTTTGAATAATTTTAGCATAATATGTGTTGGAATGTAAAACATTGAAAACTTCCATGACAAAGTTTATACAGGTATTTTGAAGTAAGGGCCATCTGAGGGCACCATCAGAGATATCCACCAACAGTTTAAAGAATAATCAATACAAGAAATAGTAAATAATAGTGAGCATTCTTTATATGGAGTCTGATCAGAAATGATGGTCTATTAGTATTGGACTTGTAATTACACTATTACACTACTACTTACACTGTTGGATTATCAGTCTATTGTTTATTATTGTATTTACACTATTGGATTAATATTGGACTATTATTGGAATTAGCCAAGATTTACGTAATTTGATTACAATTACACGAGACTTACAGGGGTAGACCATCAATTACACTAGACTTACAGGGGTAGACCATCAATTACACTAGACTTACAGGGGTAGACCATCAATTACACTAGACTTACAGGGGTAGACCATCAATTACCCGAGACTTACAGGGGTAGACCATCAATTACCCGAGACTTACAGGGGTAGACCATCAATTACACGAGACTTACAGGGGTAGACCATCAATTACACTAGACTTACAGGGGTAGACCATCAATTACACGAGACTTACAGGGGTAGACCATCAATTACACTAGACTTACAGGGGTAGACCATCAATTACACTAGACTTACAGGGGTAGACCATCAATTACACGAGACTTACAGGGGTAGACCATCAATTACACTAGACTTACAGGGGTAGACCATCAATTACAACGAGACTTACAGGGGTAGAACCTCAATTACCGCGAGACTTACAGGGGTTAGAACCCATCATTACATCGAGACTTACAGGGGTAGACCATCAATTACACTAGACTTACAGGGGTAGACCATCAATTACACTAGACTTACAGGGGTAGACCATCAATTACACGAGACTTACAGGGGTAGACCATCAATTACACGAGACTTACAGGGGTAGACCATCAATTACACTAGACTTACAGGGGTAGACCATCAATTACACGAGACTTACAGGGGTAGACTTACAATTGCACTCGGAACTTGGCTACATAGCATGCAGGCACTCACTGTACTGTACTGCACTGGTTACTTATCATTTATCATTATACTTGTTGCTGCTACTATCTACTAGTTAAAATTTTTATGCTAGTATAAGAATATCACTGTACGGCATGCGGACACTTTTAATACATTTTTAATACATACTTAACGTACTTATTAGGTACTATATTACTAATTGTTCAGAGTTGTTTTAGAATTTAGAATAGTGTTTAGAAGAAAACGTTTTACTGTACTTACTAGGTACTATTACTAATTGTTTAGAATGTATGTTTAGAAGAATACTGCAGGAGTGAATGGGGAGTCAGCGTTCGATTGTACTTGTTACATACGCCAATCAAGAAATCTTGAAAGAAATCAGTTTCTCTTGATTAACATCGTCCAAACTACCACTTAATAATGACTTACACAATATACTGGTGTTTTGGATGGATTCTATCATGATCTAGTGGTTTCAATGCTGTTCCCAAATAATGTATTAGCTGACATTCTATATGGGAATTGGTGGTAGAAACACTCACCCGGAGTTTTCTCCCGAAGACGATGACTTTCCCACGTGTCTGCTCCTTCCGGAACCTCCACTCTACGAGGTTCTGTCCGTTCTCTCCCGGCAGCGTCATGTTGCGCCGGGCTACGGTGGGGTTGGCAGCACCTAGTGATGAACACAGCAACGTGTCACTGCTACTTCAAAATTGCTGAGGATAAGACTTATACTGCACATTATAATAATATTGCATATGATATAGTGTGGCTGACTGGATGTCGGCTGTGGGGATGAGCCTGCCATTGGCCAACTATTTGAGTTGGAATTCTCTATCTACAAGTTATAGTGACTTTAACTGTGAGTTAAAGTCGCCGTCGCTATACGAAACAGCAACAACGACCTCCGAGCTAGAAACCTACATGCTGAAAACTGCTTTTTCTTTTGAAGGGACTTAGCCATTTTAATGGCAGGGCTTGCCTTTCCACGTGCAATTTAGCCAGAGCACTGTCGCTGCACGCTGGGCTTAGCGCCACCCGAAACTTTTGTGATTGGTTTAAAGAAATACAAAGAAGAGTGTTTTTTTTTTCCCATATCCCAGAATGATAATGGCTTTAGTCAGACCTTTCTCTAGCACTGACACAGCACTAAAACCAAGTGTGGTGAGATAGGTCTGGCTATGTCATCTCCGAATCATTTCACATGATAAGACCAGGGCAATTTGAATCCACATCTTCACTGAAATCCAATAGAGGGTTCAGACCCAAAGTGTTAACAGATAACAAAACAAGTGAGTACATACACCTAGGTAGTAAACTCTGAGCCATGTGCCATGAAACATATTTTTGTCTGGCAATAACTATCCTAGGTCAGCATCTGACTCAAAGCAAATAACTACATAAATGTTGCTGTACTTTGTATCTTTTGACATGCACCTTCAGTCTATATTGATGTTTTCAGTTTAGCACACTGCATAACACGCTGCTAAATGAACAAATGACCTCTGTCCTGTCCAGTGAAGACGCTGCCTGCATGGTTGCCCTGAGGGATAGCAGTACCTGCTAGTATGTGTGGCTCGGTCTGGTAGTGTGTTTCCATCCCGTTGGCGTAAATGACTCTGAGGGAATGGTCGTTGCCAACTTCGTAGCTGTTGCGGAGTTGGTCTGACCCAAGACGAGGAGTTGAGGAAAGAAGAAAATGGAAAGAAAAACATCATCACTATTGCTGATGCTGCCACAGCTCCGCAGCCCGTGTGCTCCTTCATTCCTGCCATGTGCGAACACATCAGAGTGTACAGAGGAGGATGAGGGGAACCATACAGAGTTGTACAATACAATATGTACAAACATTATGGAAATGAAGACATATATCTCGTCATATATATATATATATATATATATATATATATATATATTATACTAAATGTTTAAGGGGTGCTTCAACAACAAACAAGTTTACTTATGATCCTCCTGTAAAAGATTTTCAGCTCATATGTTTCAGCTAAAACTAAATTATTTTATGATGAAAACAAGATAGATAATATATATCTATTAGAGCTATTATTATATATGAAAATGTTACATTTGAATAATTGGATATGCCAATCAATTCCTTCCCCATTGTTACAAATGCATATTTCTATGATTAGTTTGCTTCTGATTAGCATTGCAATGTGTTTGAGCATGGGTTAGGTGAGCCACATTTACATTTGTCCAACGCGGCTCATAGGACTTTATGTGGCTTTAGCTAGCATTTCATCTGTACTTGATACAATCGTTTTTCCGGTGATGTATCATCGGATTCCAGATCAATATTACTATAAATTATTTAAAGTTACTTGATAGGCCTTGTCAACAAGCCTGTGTTCTAGGATATGCAATCCCATTGTCTTCAATTAATAATGTAACATTTATAAGCAACATTGTCCTGTATTAGGAAAACATTTACAGAACAAACCTAGCTTATTCTGTAAAGTACCCTTTACTTTATACAATATACATTACTATATATACTGTATATATCAAAAGTATCAACATTCTTGTTTATGTATCTATAGCTATGGTTTTAATTTGGACTTTATTGTTTTTATTGGACTACATCTCAGCTTATTCACACAACAAGTAACATAATAATTTCATAAAAATGTTGATGCTGAAAAAAACTGCCTGAGATTCTATACTTATGTTCAAAACACTTTATTCAATGCTGATGAATTAGTCTATCCAATGTAAGATCATAGCTATGAGAAAGGATAGTGTGTACCCCCCTCCCCACCCCCCAGCCTACATCCCCAGCCTATCCTTGAGCATAACCAACTCTAAACCCTACCTGCTCCTTAATGACTGTTTTTGAATTCACTGTATGTCACTACATAAAATGACAAGAAATCGGAATCATGGGAAATGTGTCCTGCCTCAGACTGGTCGGGATTCATCTTTTGTATCTGTCTGTCAAAAGTCTATGCAAATGAACATTTCTGTAATGTATGCATTTCAGAGAAAACGAGAGAAAGAGGAGGAGATAGAGAAAGGGAGAGAGAGAGAGAGAGAGAGAGAGAGAGAGAGAATGGTGGCCAGCCCACCTAGGTATAATCACTTCTCCCTCCTGCAATTGGTGAGGAGACAGCCTACGTATAAATAATGCATGGGGATTGAGGGAGAGGTTATTCAAACACACCCACGAGTGGGTGGGTTTGAATAACTCATCAGATTGCAATCGATATTGTTTCTGCTATGGGGCAAAAGCTGTTTCTTCTCTGCTGCTTTCCATGCTGTATGCTGGGGGAAACAAACCCTGAGCAGCCCGTGAGACGCGCTCTCTCCACCACCAGGACACACATGCTAACAAGCAACCATCAGTACCTTTAGTTGGTTATAAATCAGAGGCTGGTTCATGATACAGCGCATTGTTTTTGACCTGTGCAGGTTGAACTCAAGTCAAACGGCAGATGAGCTCATTCCAGTGCAAATAATGCTAAATAATCATTCATTTAGAATGTGAATACCTAACACGATACTCTTGACCAGAGTCATGAATCCGCATAGACATACATACACGTTGTTCACTCCAACGCATATGAAATTTGACCATTATAAAAATAAACAGAGTAAAGCTATTGCTTTGGTATTTCAGTGGAGGCTTTTAACTGACAACTTGTGATTACAGCCCTTTAAAAATATGTACAAATCAATTCCATTCATCCATGAAATGCAGCCGCATAGCTCAACTGTGGATGCTCAATTTAGATAGGGCTAAGAGAAACATCTAATTGCAGTGACATTTTTATTTGCCAATTATGTCATGAGCATGTGCAAGGAGCATTGGAGCTGCCAGAGGGACCAAGGCAAATCATACCGACTGTGAAGACGCCGCAGGATTATTCAGGGAGAGAAACACTCCAAAATGCCTGTCTGTGACACAATACAACTGTAAATCTAAAATGTTACTTACATCTGAGGTTTAAAATCCAATACCTAGATTGGGCCATTAATTATGTATTCCCTTTTTATCGCTGGAGTGTGCGTGTGTGTGCGTGCGTGTGTGTGTGCGTGTGTGTATCTTTTACTGTACCATTCATCAGTCTATTGATCTCAAAGCTCTCATGTTTACAGACTCCTGAATAATGAAGCAGCACCAAGGAGATTGATAACTGCGCAAAAAATGAAAAAACTCCCTAACAACAAACAGATATGTTACCCAGGCCAACACACACACACACACACACACACACACACATATTCTCTCCTTTATGAAGGTGATGAACCAAATGTACCCACCACAGTAAAACATTAAAAAAAATAAAATATTGTTAAATAAATCTATTTTACAATATTTCACTTTCAGAGTGGTGCTTCCTCTTATCTAATTGAGCTATTTCATTGCATCATATATTTTATTTCATTGTATATCTTGATTTAATCCACCTATGTCCTCTTCCTGTGTTTTAATTGTTCTTATCGTGCATTTGAAAGCACTTTCTAAACGGTCTAAGGTCCTTTATTTTGCAGTAATTATTTCAGTTACACTGACCCATGGAAAAGACTGGTAACCAATAAAACAAAGTGCAGATAATGTGCAGATAATGTGCAGATCACGTGCAACAGAGCACAGCTTACCCTGAACCAGCGTGTAGAAGGAGTCTATGGAGGACAGATTAGTGGTTATTGACACGTCCTCGTCCCGGCCGGACGTCTCGATGTCCACCACCACGGCGCCAGAGGACATGTCTCCGTGGACGTTGGTGACCACGCCCGTGGGGAAGGTGACATTGGTGAGCCGGCCCTCACTGTCATAGCTGGGCGGAAAACATATGGAATAGATGCGATGCAATGAACATATTTAAATATTTAGACGTAAATACAAATACTGTATGTCTTTTTTACAAATAAAATGAAATTACTTTTTATGAATAAAAATACATTCATCTATCTTTACACATGAACAGGTGTACAATGGAAACATCATATCGTAACACCACTATATATTAGCGATGCATTATCAGAGATGGGGCACTGTAGGTGCACTTAAGGGATAACTGGGATTTTTCAACCGAGACCCCATTAAACGACCATGTAGTTGATGTAACTGTAACTGATGTAACTGACTAATTAAGGCACACATTTATCACATGGGGCCAGAAGAAGGCTTCAGCCATCAGTTGTGAAATGGCTGCATTGTAATCCTTTGGGGCAATTACCATCCATGTACGTATGTCACTATGTGTGCTGGAGTTTGTATTGAATTTGTGTTCGGTTGTCAAAAGGTGAAGAACATCGGATGTTTCAATTAATCTGCATGTTGTCAACTTGAGGCTGGATTGGTACTCACTCATAGAAGGTGGTCCAGCCTATCTGGATGCTCTTGGTGGCCAGCAGGCCACTGTTACCATGGTAACTGAATAACACCAGCTCCTGTCCCTGAGCTGTGAGCGACTTCAGACCTCCGTTTGTCCCGATGGTCAACCAGATGACCTACCGCACGTAACATGCACGCAAACACACACACACACACACAAACACACACACACACACACACACACACACACACACACACACACACACACACACACACACACACACACACACACACGTATTGAATTAAATTCTTCTTATGTTCCCAAATTGCTCTATGCTGTATTGTTTGCTTTATGCTGTATTGTATTGCTCTATTCTGTGTAACAAATAAATACTCATGAAGTATACTACTCCATATGAATCACTGAGGCATACTGAGCTTTTATTGTGAGAGTATGGCTTCTTTCCTGCAATACTTTTCTGCAAGTTACCACCACTTGAACCATCCACACTGGAATGTTACCTGGTTGTCGGGGGCAACAACGCGCACCGGCATCCTATTTGTGTCTCTCCGGATCCGCAGCGTGTTCCCGCTGCTGTCTGTAACAGCCGTTACATCTTCCTCGTTGCTAATTTCCGCAAGGTTAAAAGAGAGACGAGACAGAGGGAGATGGTGATCTAGTTGTCTCGATGGTAAACTAGATGCTAGTCTAGTCTGTAGGACTCAAATGTAGTACATGAATCCTGGGGGGGGCTGTGTCACAGAAAAGCATATCGGCGAGTAGCGGGGGGGGGCTTTTGAATTTAAAAGTCCCCCCCTGTCACAGAATGAATCCATGGTAGTGGAGAGGAGACTAAGATGCAATATCAGCACACTATTAGCTGGCTAACCTAAATAGGAAACCACCTTTGTTTCAGTTAGGCTCATTCTGGAAGTGGATATGCGGTGATAACAGAAAACGGCCAGCTGAACAGTATTGTTGTAGACTAAGCTATAACGCCAACATGCGGGAATGCAAACCTAGAGCCCTTGGTGATAAACATTATTTTCATACATTGGCAACTTAAAAGCCGCGTTAAATTTGCCAGGTCAAGAAGTGTGATTAACAGCAAGATTTTGTTGAGCCAAAAAAATTAAGGATGGGAATTGGGAGCTGTTAAATAACATCATGGCTGACATACGGTTATGGTAGACTGTATAGCTTTTGTCAGAAACGATAACAGCTATACAGCTCTTTTGGATTTACTAACACCTTAAGCCCAAAGCACACTGAGCGAATTTCAGTCCATGTTTGTAGCGTTGTAGTTTATATTTGTAGTGTGACTCAAAAAAACACGTGTATTTTTTCTCGCTTCAAATAGGACTGACGTCTATTCTGGATGTGAAAATTATAAAACAGAATTTTGTTCCCCGTCCCCACACGACCCTGTGCTTTGGACTTTAAAGGAGACATATTATTATTATACCAACAGGTGTGAGCGTGAATAGCCATTCCAAGCTGTTTAAAAAAAAGGTTGGAATGGCCCCACTTGACATCACAAGTGGGAGTGTCCACCTACAAGTATGCTGGATCGATCAGCTGACCAGCCTACCCAGTGGACTGTAGCAACTGGGCTGCTCTATCCTCCATACATCTGGGTGGACACTCCCACTTGTGATGTCATGTGGGGCCATTCCAACCGGTATTTGAAACCACTTGGAATGGTTAATCACGCTCACACCTGTCCTTTAAAGGATCTGGGATGTGATCTGTATTGCAGAACACCACTTGCCACTTAGCACACTGGAAAATGTATTATTATAGTCTTCAGGCCACACACACACAAACCTGTAGCTGAAGTTGTATTTGTAATCGCCAGTGACAAGAGACATAGTGAACTGGTGGGTTCCGTTGGAGTCAAACACATAGAGCTCCTGTGAGGTTGGAGAAGCAACTTCATAGGAACTGGGACCTGAAGCCAGAGAACCTAGAGACAGAGAGAGAGAGAGAGAGAGAGAGAGAGAGAGAGAGAGAGAGAGAGAGAGAGAGAGAGAGAGACGAGAGAGAGAGGAGAGAGAGAGAGAGAGAGAGAGAGAGAGAGACAGGAAGCAGAGAGAGAGAGAGAGAGAGAAAGAGAGAGAGAGAGAGAGAGAGAGCGGTAGAGAGAGAGCAGAGAGAGAGAGAGACAGGTAGAGAGGTAGAAAGAGGAGAGAGAGCAAGAGAGAGGTAGAAAGAGAGACAGAGAGGTAGAAAGAGAGAGAGACGAGGTAGAGACGTTTGAATATTACAACAGTTTAATAGTTTGAAAATACGCCAGCCGAGAGAGAGAGAGAACAATTCTGACAAATCTCATATTTCATATGAAATATTGAATGCAACAAATGACATCTAAACTATAAGACTCAACATGTTTTATTAGTGTCAACAGGACATCCTAACATCACTTGCAGGTTATTTAAATGACTCCTATGTGATGAAGTCCATCATCAGTGTATTTCTGTGTGCTTTAGCAGACTATCCATGTCCTTGTTCTCCCATCAGATGCCTGTGAACTCACACTGGACCCAAACACAGCCCACAGACAACTCTCTCTGTCTGAGGACAACAGAAAGGTGACGAAGGTTAGAGAGCAGCAGTCTTATCCTCATCACCCAGAGAGATTTGACTACTGCGACCAGGTGTTGTGTAGAGAGAGTCTGACTGGCCGCTGTTACTGGCGAGGTTAGAGTGGGAAGGAGTGGTTGATATAGGAGTGACATACAGAGGAATCACAAGGAGAGGAAAGGGTGATGACAGCAAGCCTTGGAGGGAACAACCAAGTTCCTGGGAGTCTTGTGTCGTTATGCAGGCCTGCTGCTGCTGCTGCTGCTGCTGCTGCTGCTGCTGCTGCTGCTGCTGATGCTGATGCTGATGCTGATGATGCTGCTGCTACTGCTGCTGCTGATGATGATGATGATCATGATCATCATGATGATGATCATCATCATGATGATGATCTTGATGATGATGATTATCATGATGATGATGATCATCATGATGATGATGATGTCATGATGATGATCATCATCATGATGATGATGTTGATCATGATGATGATGATGATCATGATGATGATTATCATGATGATGATGTTTATCATGATGATGATGATGATTATCATGATGATGATTATCATGATGATGATGATGATTATCATGATGATGATCATCATCATGATGATGATCTTGATGATGATGATTATCATGATGATGATGATCATGATGATGATTATCATCATGATGATGATTGATGATTATCATGATGATGATGATTATCATGATTTTCATGATGATGATGATGATGGTGATGGTTTTTATGTTGTCTGGTACAACAATCGTAGAACACGCCTCCCTCTCCTCCCCTCCGGCTCTAACAGAGTAGGAGTGTATGTGGACCGGCCTGCTGGCACTCTGTCCTTCTACAGAGTGTCCCCACATGTAGGAGGCTCCTCAGACACACTGACACACATCCACACCTTCCAGCTCACATCCACCCAGGAGGACCTCCTCCCTGGGTTTAGGTTATATAAGTATGGTAGCTCAGTGACTCTGTGTCGGTTGTAGCAGTAAACACATACACACACATATATACACAGAGAGAGAGAGAGAGAGAGGGGGAGGGGGGGAGAGAGAGAGAGAGAGAGAGGGGGGAGAGAGAGAGAGAGAGAGAGAGAGAGAGAGAGAGGTGTGCATGTGGACCCATGGATGTCCATGTATTCCATTGGGTTGTTTTAATTGCAGCTGTTTCTGCTCTTAGGAGGCCACTTGGAGAGTTTAAATACAACACTTTAGTCTTTTGGTTGATTTAAATACTTGCACTCAACTATACTCCAAATGCTGCATTCTATTGGGCTTCTGTCAAGTTTAGTGTGATAAACCATGAAAGGTTGTGACTTTAATATGCTTGGAATATACTCCCCATTAACACCAGACACACCAAAAGTAGATTTTCTTTCAAAAAGTCACTCAAACAAAATGTGATGAATCTCATATCAATGTTATTGTGGTTATTGCTGATTCTGAACCTTTAATTGTTTTCATGTCTTGTAGATTACCCTCATTTATTGAGTAATTGAGTAATTGTACTTATTTTCTGAGTTGTGGTTGTTCTTTGTTGTTGTTTTATTGATACTGTGTGATTTTAATCATTGTTTTATTTGTTATTGATTTGGTGTGGAGGAAGACTAAGCCTCACATGGAACCTGATTTAAATCAGATGTAATATTATATTCATAATGCAAGTGGTCTGTGGGAAAAGCTAATGATGTTCATGTTGTGAACGACTTTAAAGTGAATATTGATTCCTTGTGTTGTGTGGGGAACAACACGGCAGCAGAACACGTTCAGTTATTAGAGATATGTGCTCACCTGCTTATGATTCATAATGTCTGCTACTTCTGTTATTTTAGTCCTTCTGTTTATTGTGGACATGTTTCTGTTAATCTGTTAATAAAGCATAATGGTAATAAACAAGTCAGGGGATCAGACTGAATGTTGTCGTGTGTTCAGCCGATGATTCTTCCCGGTTCTTCAGTGTCAATCCTCCAGAGCTCAGCTCTCTGTCGGTTCTCCTAGCAGCACAGCTGGAATGTCCTTCCAGCCCCTTGGATCCCAGCAGGTCCACATTTATCCACAACCCTACTAAACAGACAAATCTCTAAAGAGGAACCAATCAGACCCCGTCTCTCGCACCACCAATGGTCCAATTTGCACCATTTCAAAAGGCCTGACCTCAAGGCCTAAGCCTGGCATCGGAGACCGACAGCATTCCCCCGAATTCTGACTTCACGTATCTGCTTGACCCAGAAACCCACCGCAGAACCCCATGGCCATTCTCCGAAGCCCTCCTCATCCTCCTCTTCTTTCTCCTCCTCCTCCTGGATTCCAACATGTCTGCTACATTCACTCTACACAGAGTATGTGTTCCACTGCCTATATGTTACATGATGTTCATCGATGCATGTTTCATTTGCTGGTCATAAATCCAGTGATGAATGGATTCTCTTATGAACAACGAGCACCAAATGGAGCTGAACACAGAACACTTTCCACGCTGTAGGGCCACAGGCGGCCGCAAGGGGGCGTCGTAGGACCAATGAGTTCCTCCCCAGTGAGATGAGATAAGATACTTTATTATAAAGTATAAACTTATCAACTTTATTATAAAGTATAAACTTATCAACTTTATTATAAAGTATAAACTTATCAACTTTATTATAAAGTATAAACTTATCAACTTTATTCATCCAGATCAGCTCATTGTGCCAGAGGTTGCTCCAATATAACCACGTAAGAATAAAAACAATACAATAATACATGTTAAGTGTACACGCCTCATAGAGTAACAATACATCAGAAGAAACAAAACAAATAAAAAATATTATAGTATAGTTTAGAATAGTGAAGGTGACAGGTGATTATTGTATTCATGATTTGACTGCAGGTTTGTTTTTTTGCACACAGCGACGTGTGATCATCCACGCAGGACATTCAAATAACCTCCAGTCACTCATGACACTTAGAACACACCAGACATCATGGTGGTAGAAATAGAAATAGTCCACCACTTTCCTATAGACACACACACAATACAAGCAGGGTTGTACACACTGTTTAACACACACACACACACACACACACACACACACACACACACACACACACGCTTCCAACCTTAAATCAAATCTTATGCACATTTTCAGAAATCCTCCGAAATGTGGCGATGAGATTGTGAAAGAGATCAGTGAAAATGGGGTCATTTGAGACGACACTTGAGACAGTTAGTGAGATAGTTGGTGAATAAATGTTACTTATTCTACAACAACCTCCAAATAAAACATCATAATTCAGTGTCACAGTGTACAAGAGACGGCGTACATCACACACACATCTTATCTTCAACAATGGTCTTCTTCAAACGGAGGACAAAATGGCGGCCACGCCCCTCCCCCCCCTCCTCCTCTCTCAGGCGTCCGGAAGACCCACGAGTGCACAGCTGCTCTCCCACAGCGCCGCCTGCAGGCCCGCGTCGGAGGTGCAGTCGGCGGACGGCCTGTCCTCGTACACCACCTTTTACCAGGACTACAAACATGGCGGCGCAACAGAACTACAACTATAGAGAGAGAGAGAGAGAGAGAGAGAGCCTCCTTGTTTTTCATTCTGGTTCATCTGGTTTGGGACTGGCACAGTGGCCCATCATTGTTCTAAAAGACCTTGAAGCAACTATCAGAGAGAGAACTGTTCTGTTACTGTTGTTTAGTTGAGCATTTTATTCACGTTTTTTCGAGGCACATTCAATATGTTCTGTAACAGGGAGCGGTTCCTTTAAGAGAACAGGAAGTTGGTAACAGGAAGTCACCTTTGACCTCCTGTGTGAGTTTAACCAGGAAGTAAAGGATACGCATGGCAAGGTGAATGGCTATTTTCAGGCCATCTGTTCGAATCATTTCGAATCAATTTGCGAACTTTATGTAACTCACCTATCTATGCTATGTTTGGTCACCAGGGGTTCATAGGGGTCACAAGGGGTTCATAGGGGTCACCAGGGGTTCATAGGGGTCACTAGGGGTTCATAGGGGTCACTAGGGGTTCATAGGGGTCACCAGGGGTTCATAGGGGTCACCAGGGGTTCATAGGGGTCACTAGGGGTTCATAGGGGTCACCAGGGGTTCATAGGGGTCACTAGGGGTTCATAGGGGTCACCAGGGGTTCATAGGGGTCACTAGGGGTTCATAGGGGTCACTAGGGGCTCACATCAACATGTAACAGTTAAACATGGGTCATTTCATGAAGGATAAAAGTATGTACATAATGTGTTTATGAGTCATAGTTGAAACATAGCTTTGGATTATGCTTTCTGTCTGTTTTCAGTTTCACTCTTGTTCAAGTCAATAAACGTGTGGATAAACAGATGAACGTCTTCAGAGTTTTGATGAGAGGAAGGTGTTTAACTTACTGCCTCATATATTCAGTACATAGAATATCGAGGGCGGCACAATAACATTTATATATTTTTTTAACAAATGCATCACTTCTTCCAACGCTGCTTTTAGACTGATTTGTAGAAACGTGTTATCGACATGGCTTGGTAACCATATATCTCGTCACCTTTGGTTCCGACGCCAGACCAGAGTGTTAACTTACACTGGAACACACAGTATAATGACATGATGCCACGAGGACGCACTCTGAAGCAACACTGTGGAGAGTGTGTGGTTGGTGGCCGGTTTCAGCAGCCTCACCCGGCCCCGAGTTAGAGTCCGGGGGGCGGCTGAGGCCGGACCGCCTTGCTCTGTCCACATATAATTGTGTAATAAAGGGGTTTAAGCGAGACCTACCCGTGTCCTTCGCCCCAGGTGGTGGGGGACAACAGGAGCTACTGCTATGAAGACGTTTTGATTGTCTGTCACATGATCACATCGGTACACCTTTTCCAACCCATGCAGATAAAAGGTTATTGTACACGTCTTCTTGTGTCTCAGATCCTGATCGTTACCTGCCACAGTCATACGTGTTTGACTGATGTATTGATAATATCACGATGGTTCCCGCTGTCCTAACAAGGGCTGAACTTGACCAATGAGCCTTTCAGCAGACCTTGCTGCATGTTGTCTCTTTCGGTGTCTGGGCATATTTCTTTAAACAATGCTTTATGAACATGTTAATAAAAACCATTTAAATTGTAATGTGTCTATTAGCCTACTTTCATATTGACATGCTTGGTGGCTGTTTTATAAAAGCAATAGCTCACTTCAGTCCGTGATAATGGTTATTATAAGATAAGATAAGATAGAACTTTATTAATCCTGAAGGAAATTGGTTGCATACCAATAGAATAAAACAATAGAGAAATAAACAGAAGAATAAAAATAAAATAACAGATTTACAAATGTACAGTAGGTCTAAGTGCTAGGAGAAGTATACAAATATAGGTGAAGTATAAAACTATATTAAGATAAGATATTCAGTCAGCAAAAACAATTTGTCAATAATTGAAATGTAATAAAAGCGTAATAATAACAATAATGGTCAGAGGAAGAATTGCACATAATATAAAGAATATTAAGAATGTTGCACATAATGATGAAAGGTAATGTAGCATGGAAATATTGCAAGGATAATATTGAGAAGAAGTATTGCACATGATGATGAGAGGAGAGGTAATATTGCAAGGTAATATTTAGAGGTAACATGATAATAATATTAATAATATAACACATGATATTGAGAGTATCACACATGATGATGAGAGGAGAGGTAATATTGCAAGGTAATATTTAGAGGTAACATGATAATAATATTAATAATATAACACATGATATTGAGAGTATCACACATGATGATGAGAGGAGAGGTAATATTGCAAGGTAATATTTAGAGGTAACATGATAATAATATTAATAATATAACACATGATATTGAGAGTATCACACATGATGTTGTATCCAGCAGTAGACATATACGTCACATGTGTGCGTTGTGGATAAAGTAAACTAAAGAATTATGGATATGGGAAGTTTGTGACGTTCGACTTATGCGCGCAGGCACCGCTTTGCTTCGCTGGGTCTGCTGATTGATCGATTGATTGATTGATTGATTGATTGATCGCCACGGCGACGCAGGAGTGTCCAAGGTCGCATGCGTAAAGGTGGACTGTTGGCTCAGGTAGCAGCCAGGTGAAGGTGAAGGCCCCGCCCCCTCCCTCACATGACGTCACCGGGGGAAACTCCTGAGGAAGCGTCTGCTGTGTTTTGACCCGCAGCCGCCGCCACGATGGAACATTTACATTTATATTTGCATTTACATTTACATTTAGGGCATTTGTCAGATGCTTTTATCCAAAGCGACTTACAAAGAGTACATTTGTTGAAGGAGAGGCAGCAATATATCACTGTGGTACCTGAAGATAAGAATAGAGCTGTTTTCGAGCATTCATATTTACGAGACGAATAGAACGAGTTTCATAATTGCCAAGTTGCCTGCATAAGTAGCTGGGCAGGCGTGCAATTCTAAGCATGATACAACATCTGAGAACGAACAACAATGCTAAGTGCCATTAATAAATGTTAAGACATATAAACACGCAGGTTAGTGCTAGGGGGGGTTATGTAGAGTCCAGGTGAACTCTGAACAGGTGGGTCTTGAGTCTCTTGTTAAGGAGGGGGGTTATGTAGAGTCCAGGTGAACTCTGAACAGGTGGGTCTTGAGTCTCTTGTTAAGGAGGGGGGTTATGTTAAGAGCTTTATTGAGATTTATTGTATTTTGTGTGTGTGTGTGTGTGTGTGTGTGTGTGCGTGTGTGTGTGTGTGCACGTCTTGTTTTTGTGGGTAAAT
>PIJE02000027.1:343804-429292 GCA_002895965.2 Coryphaenoides rupestris
TCTCTCTCAATTCAATTCAATTAAATTTCAATTTAAAGAGCTTTATTGGCATGGGGAACGTACATTTACATTGCCAACGCGAGTGGTAAATAAAAACTAAAACAAAACAAATCTATCTCTCCTCCTCTCGTCTCCTCTCTCTCTCTCTCTCTCTCTCTCTCTCTCTCCTCTCCTCTCTCTCTCTCTCTCTCTCTCTCTCTCTCTCTCTCTCTCTCTCTCTCTGTCTCTCTGTCTCTCTCGCTCTCTCTCTCTCCCTTTGTCTCTCTCTTCCTCCCTCTCTCGCGCTCTCTCTCGCTCTCTCTCGCGCTCTCTCTCTGTCTCTCTCCTCGGCTTACAACTCTTCCTACAGGTTTGTGTGTGTGTGGCCTGAAGACTATAATAATACATTTTCCAGTGTGCTAAGTGGCAAGTGGTGTTCTGCAATACAGATCACATCCCAGATCCTTTAAAGGACAGGTGTGAGCGTGATTAACCATTCTAAGTGGTTTCAAATACCGGTTGGAATGGCCCCACATGACATCACAAGTGGGAGTGTCCACCCAGATGTATGGAGGATAGAGCAGCCCAGTTGCTACAGTCCACTGGGTAGGCTGGTCAGCTGATCGATCCAGCATACTTGTAGGTGGACACTCCCACTTGTGATGTCAAGTGGGGCCATTCCAACCTTTTTTTTAAACAGCTTGGAATGGCTATTCACGCTCACACCTGTTGGTATAATAATAATATGTCTCCTTTAAAGTCCAAAGCACAGGGTCGTGTGGGGACGGGGAACAAAATTCTGTTTTATAATTTTCACATCCAGAATAGACGTCAGTCCTATTTGAAGCGAGAAAAAATACACGTGTTTTTTTGAGTCACACTACAAATATAAACTACAACGCTACAAACATGGACTGAAATTCGCTCAGTGTGCTTTGGGCTTAAGGTGTTAGTAAATCCAAAAGAGCTGTATAGCTGTTATCGTTTCTGACAAAAGCTATACAGTCTACCATAACCGTATGTCAGCCATGATGTTATTTAACAGCTCCCAATTCCCATCCTTAATTTTTTTGGCTCAACAAAATCTTGCTGTTAATCACACTTCTTGACCTGGCAAATTTAACGCGGCTTTTAAGTTGCCAATGTATGAAAATAATGTTTATCACCAAGGGCTCTAGGTTTGCATTCCCGCATGTTGGCGTTATAGCTTAGTCTACAACAATACTGTTCAGCTGGCCGTTTTCTGTTATCACCGCATATCCACTTCCAGAATGAGCCTAACTGAAACAAAGGTGGTTTCCTATTTAGGTTAGCCAGCTAATAGTGTGCTGATATTGCATCTTAGTCTCCTCTCCACTACCATGGATTCATTCTGTGACAGGGGGGGACTTTTAAATTCAAAAGCCCCCCCCCCGCTACTCGCCGATATGCTTTTCTGTGACACAGCCCCCCCCAGGATTCATGTACTACATTTGAGTCCTACAGACTAGACTAGCATCTAGTTTACCAACTAGATCACCATCTCCCTCTGTCTCGTCTCTCTTTTAACCTTGCGGAAATTAGCAACGAGGAAGATGTAACGGCTGTTACAGACAGCAGCGGGAACACGCTGCGGATCCGGAGAGACACAAATAGGATGCCGGTGCGCGTTGTTGCCCCCGACAACCAGGTAACATTCCAGTGTGGATGGTTCAAGTGGTGGTAACTTGCAGAAAAGTATTGCAGGAAAGAAGCCATACTCTCACAATAAAAGCTCAGTATGCCTCAGTGATTCATATGGAGTAGTATACTTCATGAGTATTTATTTGTTACACAGAATAGAGCAATACAATACAGCATAAAGCAAACAATACAGCATAGAGCAATTTGGGAACATAAGAAGAATTTAATTCAATACGTGTGTGTGTGTGTGTGTGTGTGTGTGTGTGTGTGTGTGGTGTGTGTGTGTGTGTGTGTGTGTGTGTGTGTGTATTGTGTGTGTCGTGTGTGTGTGTGTGTGTATGTGTGTGTGTGTTTGCGTGCATGTTACGTGCGGTAGGTCATCTGGTTGACCATCGGGACAAACGGAGGTCTGAAGTCGCTCACAGCTCAGGGACAGGAGCTGGTGTTATTCAGTTACCATGGTAACAGTGGCCTGCTGGCCACCAAGAGCATCCAGATAGGCTGGACCACCTTCTATGAGTGAGTACCAATCCAGCCTCAAGTTGACAACATGCGGATTAATTGAAACATCCGATGTTCTTCACCTTTTGACAACCGAACACAAATTCAATACAAACTCCAGCACACATAGTGACATACGTACATGGATGGTAATTGCCCCAAAGGATTACAATGCAGCCATTTCACAACTGATGGCTGAAGCCTTCTTCTGGCCCCATGTGATAAATGTGTGCCTTAATTAGTCAGTTACATCAGTTACAGTTACATCAACTACATGGTCGTTTAATGGGGTCTCGGTTGAAAAATCCCAGTTATCCCTTAAGTGCACTACAGTGCCCCATCTCTGATAATGCATCGCTAATATATAGTGGTGTTACGATATGATGTTTCCATTGTACACCTGTTCATGTGTAAAGATAGATGAATGTATTTTTATTCATAAAAAGTTATTTCATTTTATTTGTAAAAAAGACATACAGTATTTGTATTTACGTCTAAATATTTAAATATGTTCATTGCATCGCATCTATTCCATATGTTTTCCGCCCAGCTATGACAGTGAGGGCCGGCTCACCAATGTCACCTTCCCCACGGGCGTGGTCACCAACGTCCACGGAGACATGTCCTCTGGCGCCGTGGTGGTGGACATCGAGACGTCCGGCCGGGACGAGGACGTGTCAATAACCACTAATCTGTCCTCCATAGACTCCTTCTACACGCTGGTTCAGGGTAAGCTGTGCTCTGTTGCACGTGATCTGCACATTATCTGCACATTATCTGCACTTTGTTTTATTGGTTACCAGTCTTTTCCATGGGTCAGTGTAACTGAAATAATTACTGCAAAATAAAGGACCTTAGACCGTTTAGAAAGTGCTTTCAAATGCACGATAAGAACAATTAAAACACAGGAAGAGGACATAGGTGGATTAAATCAAGATATACAATGAAATAAAATATATGATGCAATGAAATAGCTCAATTAGATAAGAGGAAGCACCACTCTGAAAGTGAAATATTGTAAAATAGATTTATTTAACAATATTTTATTTTTTTTAATGTTTTTACTGTGGTGGGTACATTTGGTTCATCACCTTCATAAAGGAGAGAATATGTGTGTGTGTGTGTGTGTGTGTGTGTTGGCCTGGGTAACATATCTGTTTGTTGTTAGGGAGTTTTTTCATTTTTTGCGCAGTTATCAATCTCCTTGGTGCTGCTTCATTATTCAGGAGTCTGTAAACATGAGAGCTTTGAGATCAATAGACTGATGAATGGTACAGTAAAAGATACACACACGCACACACACACGCACGCACACACACGCACACTCCAGCGATAAAAAGGGAATACATAATTAATGGCCCAATCTAGGTATTGGATTTTAAACCTCAGATGTAAGTAACATTTTAGATTTACAGTTGTATTGTGTCACAGACAGGCATTTTGGAGTGTTTCTCTCCCTGAATAATCCTGCGGCGTCTTCACAGTCGGTATGATTTGCCTTGGTCCCTCTGGCAGCTCCAATGCTCCTTGCACATGCTCATGACATAATTGGCAAATAAAAATGTCACTGCAATTAGATGTTTCTCTTAGCCCTATCTAAATTGAGCATCCACAGTTGAGCTATGCGGCTGCATTTCATGGATGAATGGAATTGATTTGTACATATTTTTAAAGGGCTGTAATCACAAGTTGTCAGTTAAAAGCCTCCACTGAAATACCAAAGCAATAGCTTTACTCTGTTTATTTTTATAATGGTCAAATTTCATATGCGTTGGAGTGAACAACGTGTATGTATGTCTATGCGGATTCATGACTCTGGTCAAGAGTATCGTGTTAGGTATTCACATTCTAAATGAATGATTATTTAGCATTATTTGCACTGAAATGAGCTCATCTGCCGTTTGACTTGAGTTCAACCTGCACAGGTCAAAAACAATGCGCTGTATCATGAACCAGCCTCTGATTTATAACCAACTAAAGGTACTGATGGTTGCTTGTTAGCATGTGTGTCCTGGTGGTGGAGAGAGCGCGTCTCACGGGCTGCTCAGGGTTTGTTTCCCCCAGCATACAGCATGGAAAGCAGCAGAGAAGAAACAGCTTTTGCCCCATAGCAGAAACAATATCGATTGCAATCTGATGAGTTATTCAAACCCACCCACTCGTGGGTGTGTTTGAATAACCTCTCCCTCAATCCCCATGCATTATTTATACGTAGGCTGTCTCCTCACCAATTGCAGGAGGGAGAAGTGATTATACCTAGGTGGGCTGGCCACCATTCTCTCTCTCTCTCTCTCTCTCTCTCTCTCTCCCTTTCTCTATCTCCTCCTCTTTCTCTCTGAAATGCATACATTACAGAAATGTTCATTTGCATAGACTTTTGACAGACAGATACAATAGATGAATCCCGACCAGTCTGAGGCAGGACACATTTCCCATGATTCCGATTTCTTGTCATTTTATGTAGTGACATACAGTGAATTCAAAAACAGTCATTAAGGAGCAGGTAGGGTTTAGAGTTGGTTATGCTCAAGGATAGGCTGGGGATGTAGGCTGGGGGGTGGGGAGGGGGGTACACACTATCCTTTCTCATAGCTATGATCTTACATTGGATAGACTAATTCATCAGCATTGAATAAAGTGTTTTGAACATAAGTATAGAATCTCAGGCAGTTTTTTTCAGCATCAACATTTTTATGAAATTATTATGTTACTTGTTGTGTGAATAAGCTGAGATGTAGTCCAATAAAAACAATAAAGTCCAAATTAAAACCATAGCTATAGATACATAAACAAGAATGTTGATACTTTTGATATATACAGTATATATAGTAAGTTACCCTAGTTCAGTGGCCTGGCCCCTCTAGTTCAGTGGCCTGGCCCGCCTCTAGTTCAGTGGCCCGCCTCTAGTTCAGTGGCCTGGCCCGCCTCTAGTTCAGTGTCCTGGCCCGCCTCTAGTTCAGTGGCCCGCCTCTAGTTCAGTGCCCATTTTTTTTCATCTGCGACCTGTGGGCCATATAGACGGCCAGGTCACCGGGAAAACCCCCGGTGCTCCCAATGGCCATCCTGGTTTGTATGATAAGCAAATTATATTCTTTGCAAGCTCTCGCGGGCCACATAAAATGAGGTGCCGGGCCGGATTCGGCTTGTGGGCCTTGAATTTGCCACATGTGGATTAGAGGGTCAAAAGAAGCACATCTCACGGCTAACATATACAAAACACAATATCCATATATTTGTATCATATACTAATATACTCTAGTGTACTACTCTACAGTCTACACCGACTATATATATACTGTATATATATATATATATATATATATACTGTATATATGCCAATGGTGTTCATGATATTAAAATGGAGCAACTGTAATTGAATCTATCTAGACTGAAAGTCTTTGTTATCATCAACCTCATCATATCTTGATCCTAATCCACGCAATTAACACAATCGCAAAGCTGAGTCATCTTATGTTGCAAAGAAAACAGCGTCTGCTGGTGATTAGATGTCTCATCTCCTTACCGGCGGGCGGCTGGTTGCGGCGTACGGCCCGTATCCTGATGTTTCCCAGGTCGGCTACGTACAGCGTGCCGTCTGGAGACACCACCAGCGACGAGGGGCCGTTGAGCCGGGCGTCTTTGGCGTAGCCGTCCCCTGTCTGGTAGCAGTCACAGTTGGCGTCGTTCTGTAGGACCAAGGACACCAACAAGGAAGAGGAGGACTGTGAAGTCCATAAAAGTTCCAACCAAAAAGAGATCTATGTACTCCTGTGTTGGGCTGAATTGTATTTTGATTGACAATGTCGAAGGGACTTTACATCGTGTTATTAGGAACGTATAAACCATGGTTAATTCATGTTAATTATTGGTCGAATAAAATGTGTTGCTTTGCTGACTTCTGACTGGAATGGTATTTTTTGCAATATCAAAGTAAACAAAACATAATATGGAATCATTTAAACATTATGAGGATATGTGAAATGTTAAATCTGAGTGCTTGTTCCATGCCACAGGAGATGTGAGTTGTCCCCATCCCATGCCTATACACAGTTTCTATAGACAGTTTCTCCAACGGGACTTACAGATGAGATTGATAACAATCTAGTAGTATCAGTTTTGGAGCGACGGCAAATAGTGTTTTTGGGTTTATTTAAAGTAAAAAATACAAAAATTGTCACTGTGTTCTTTCTGCAAACACAATTGGAAGAGGACAGTAAAACTGTGTCAGGGTTTGGGTTGCAGTACCTTGCAGTCGCAGTCAGAGGGCGCTCCGGCCAGATAGGTGATCTCCCCATCTGTAGAAACCTGAAGACCAACCACTGTGTCACCTTTAGTACCTTTTATACTTCATTCTTTGCACTATTCAAATAATTATCAATTATTTGTAAATAATTGTAACTTATTTGGATAATACAACTTAGAGTTATGATTTAGTGTATTGACTTCAACATGTAAAAACGTCTTGAATCTTGAAAAAGTGTTTTACATGATGTATGAGAAGCCTCTTATATTAGGATACAGGCCGAAACTGTGTTCACTTAAGCTGCACTCTGCATTCATCATGTTTACCACAGTAGCATTGGCTGACCAACTTTGCATGTATTCATTATAATTATCTACATTTTATATTATATACATCTTTGTCTAATATATAATATTAATTATGGATTTGTTGCATAATTAATCCATGAATCAATTAATCCATGTCTAAAAATATATAAAAATTAAACAGCTAAAAAGGAAAAGATCAGTAAATCCTGTGGACATTTTCATAATGACGACAGGGCGTGACAATCAATCGTTATATCTTGTGTAGTGTGACATAGTGAAAGACGCATCTGGGACGCCTCACGACTTCCTGAAAGAAAGACTAGCATGTTAGATCTTTTTTTTGTCTTCCACGACACGACACATGAGAACGCTATAAACAACCACGGAGTTGTTGAAACAGAGGTAAGGTTTGTCGAGCTCTGGCAACTACAGCCCTATCTGTTTGATATTTCCTCCAGGACTACCACGACAGAGTAAAAAAGGACAAATGCTGGCAAGATAGCGAGGCACTTTAGCAACCCGGTGAGTGCTGCCATTAGGATCAAGCTAGTTTGTTTACATTCTTGTTGCCTAGCACCTCCGTTGCGATGACATCACGCACGTCGCAAGCGATTATTGGTCGTGACCAACATGTAGTCTGACATCTCTCGGCCAAGGCACAAATGTATTGCTCTGTAATTGCCTAATCTGACACCCCGTGACCGTCGTAACCGACAAAAAAATCATGTAGTCTGACCCCGGCCATTGAGTAACGGGTCTTGCTCTGCCAGACTCAACCCTTGAGGAAGATAAGTCACCTCTGTGAACAAAGGATCATTTTTGGGAGCTTGGCCCCCACGTGGTCTGACCGGTCGGCATGGCGTGGAGTTTTCTTTTTCGTCGGTCTCGGCGATGTAGAGGATGCCGGCTGTAGGGACAGGGCCGATGGCGGTTGCAGCCCTTCCAAACATGGTCTGGACGGCTCTCTACCCCAAGGGTGTTACTCCATGCCAGCGACCTGGCAGTGCATGGGGCGGCCGGCCACGATTGCAGGACCTTGTGTGTTGCACGGACACACAGGGGAAAACACCACACATATCCTGTATGAATCATGTGATGCTTTTAAATGTTTTAATGTTACATTTTAATATGATTGTAGTGTATGTTTTTTTACGCCTGGTATTTTTATGTAATTTTATGTAATGTAAAGTGACTTTCAGTACTCAGAAAAGCACAAAATAATAATATAATAATAATAATAATAATAATAATAATAATAATAATATCAAGGAGATATTTAAATATCAATAGACACACAGACCTGCATAATATATTCTGTTGTGTCCGTCAGTTATAAAATGTATTCAGACCTATATATGTGCTGTAATTGTCATTTGATAACTCCTGGGTCTCCCACGTGACCCACCCGGGACATGATGTGTATGATGGACTTCACCTGTCTGTCAGTGATCTGAAGCACAACGTTATTGTCCAGCACATAGATGGAGTTGTCCATAGGGTTGATGGCCAGGTCTGTCGGCCACTCTAAGCGAACCTGTGGACACGCCATTCAGGAAAGAATAGATGCTATGAGAATCCCACATACAGTATCTCAGTGGGGAGTGGAGAACACTGGACTTTACTGTTGTGTTTGAGCAAAATCCTGCACACTACAGTGGCTGTTCACATACAACATTGCTCATTATAACGTTCATACACAATGAAAAGCACTACAAAAATGCCCCGAGCCATAACCAAAAAGAGAGAGAGCAGGGTTAACATTTAAACGTTCAAGTCAAAATGGCACAATATAACTTTTAGTGCCAATGGCTAAGAACTACAAGGAGCTAACAACGTAGGATGTAAAATCATAATTTGACAGAGAAACACGTGTGGCTATGTTGAACAACTCAACAAACGCAAACAAAATAAAATACATCAATAATGCAACAGTGTGTGTAGGTGTCAACGTTGGCTAACTTTAAGATAACATGAACTTGATGCACTCTTCTTTACTGCCGGCAGCCGTTTATGATATAACTTTTTTGACATCACTGTGCTTAATCTAAATTTCAGAAACAAAAACGTACACATAGTTAACTCGTCTGACGTAGCGATGTGCTGCGATTACGTCTGACGTAGCGCTGTGCTGCGATTACTTCTGACGTAGCGCTGTGCTGTGATTACTTCTGACGTAGCGATGTGCTGTGATTACTTCTGACGTAGCGATGTGCTGTGATTACGTCTGACGTAGCGCTGTGCTGCGATTACTTCTGACGTAGCGCTGTGCTGTGATTACTTCTGACGTAGCGATGTGCTGTGATTACTTCTGACGTAGCGATGTGCTGTGATTACGTCTGACGTAGCGCTGTGCTGCGATTACTTCTGACGTAGCGCTGTGCTGTGATTACTTCTGACGTAGCGATGTGTTGTGATTACTTCTGACGTAGCGATGTGCGTTGTGTGTGTAAGTGAATGCATAGAAGCTTTGAAGGCTTTACAAATGGTACATTTTGTCATTGTCCATCTTATAGCACATACGTACATGTGCATCCGGATAGACAAACATACACACAAACACACAGAATATACAGAACAGCTAATGTACACATTCAATTAGGAACTGAAAGGAACTATGAATGCTTATGAGCTCATAATTATTCTAAAAGCTCCTTGGCTACAATCCATGCATGTGGCGTGGATGCACACATGCACACACACACGCACGCACGCACGCACGCACACACACACACACACACACACACACACACACACACACACACACACACACACACACACACACACACACACACACACACACACACACACACACACACACACCATCAATCAGTTCTATTTAGTAATTCTGTCATGGCTCATCAGCTCCCCTCTGCACTGTGTCTACAGGTCTCTCTCTCATGCTCTCTCTCTTACACAGAGAGCTGCTCATGCATGTGTGTGTGTGTGTGTGTGTGTGTCAGTATTGCGCTGAGCACTGTGTGGATCTGAGATGTGGTGCTGAATGCACCCAAATCAGCAGACCATGTGCTCAGCTTCCTGTTTCACCTGTCTGATGTGCATGCTGGTGTCGCAGGTCAGGGGTCGTGCGGAGGTCAGGTCATTGCTCCCGAGCAGCGTTGAAATGATGCCGTTTCGGTCCACCTTTCGGATCATGGTTCCGTCCACAAAATAAATGAAGCCATTCTTGTCCACGGCGATGCCTGAGAGAGGGGTGAACATGTGTTTACAAGGCAAGGGGTGTTCAGATTCTACCATGGTTTTTGCCCAATGGAACAATGTCAAAGTGTTTTATTGTCACATGTACAATCCAACACAGGGCCATTCTGAACAGTGAAAATTTTATGACCTGGCAGGCGACAGTACGTAGGAAGTAAGCAAAGGAAGCAAAAAAAATAACACGAGAAAAAAAATATATATATGTATTGAAAGAGTATATATATATATATATATATATATATATATATATATTGAGAATGGCACACAAGTTAAAGATAACACAATATGCATTATAAAGATGCAAAATGTAATGCAAAGTAAAAAAGAAAACACATCAGCAGGAATGGGGAATATAGCCTATGAATCCAATAGTATTGGATATTAAGTATTATAAATGTACAAGTAAGTAAGGCAGATGCACAAGTGAGGGCAGTAGTAGCAGAAATATGGCATGGAATAGAAGATAAAATTATCGGAATCATATGCATCCAGAATATTTAAATATAGCATAGAGGATATGTATCAAGAAGTAATTGAATAATCTAAATATTAGAAATGTTATAAATGTAAATGTAAAGTGATCAATATGATGACTTTACATCATTCTACAATGAGATTGGTGTTGCTGGTTGAGAAGCCTGATGGCCTGGGGGAAAAAACTGTTTTTGAGTCTGGTAGTCCGTGCCTGGATGCTCCGTTAATGTCTACTAAATGGCAGCAGCATGAGCATCCATAGCCTGGGTGGCTGTAGTGTGCTTTCCTAAGGCATTGTGTGGGGTAGATGTTTTGCACGGTGGAGAGATGGCAGCCACTGTCTTCACCATCCTTTGGAGGGCCTTGCGATCAGCAGCAGTAATGCAGCCAGAGAGGATGCTTTCAATGGTGCACAAGTTAGTGAGAGTTTTTGCAGACATGACACATTTCTTGAGTCTCCTCAGAAAGTAAAGGCATTTTGGGCATTTTTTACAGCGGAGTCCGCTTGCCTGGACACAGTCATACATGAAGAGGGCATACAGGAGGGGTACGCAGCCCTGAGGGGCTCCGGTGCTCAGGGTCAGTACAGAGGAGGTGAGACTGCACATATTCACCACCTGGGGTCAGCCCATCAGGAAGTCCAGGATCCAGTTGCAAAGGAAGGTGTTAAACCCCAGGATCCTGAGCTTGGGAACGAGCTTAGCGGGCAAACTAGTGTTGAAAGCTGATCTGTTATAAAAAAACACATTCTCCCTTATACAGGTAGAAGAGGGCGGTGTGTACTGTCAGGGCGATGGTGTCGTCCATCTGTTGGGATGGTATGCAAATTGAAGGGGGTCCAGGGTGTCATGAAGGGTGGAGCAGATGTGGGTTCTGACTAGCCACTTGAAGCACTGCATGATGATGGAGGTCAGCGCTACAAGACAGCAGTCATTCGGGCAGGTGATGGAAGGTGTCTTCGGTACGGGGACAATGGTGGTCTGTTTGAAGCAGGTGGGGACTGAAGACTGGTACAGGGAGAGGTTGAATACCTCGCTAGCTGGTCGGCACACTCTCTGAGGACACAGCCTAGAATGCCATCTGGCCCTGGTGACTTCCATGGGTTTACTCTTTTAAGAGCTCTCCTCACACCAGCCCTGGTTAGGGATAGAGTGCAGTTGTCCTGGTCCTCAGCTAGCCTCGCTGTAGGAATGGTGTTGCTCGCCTCAAACCGTGCGTAGATGGTGTTGAGCTTTTTGGGGAGAGAGGCGGTGGGCTGGGCGTCACTGCTATTTCTCCCTTGACCCATTCATACACTGACGGCGGTGTCAACCATGCAAGGTAACCAACACGTCAGGAGCAGTTAGGGTTAGGTGTCTTGCTGAGGGACACCTCCACACTTAGCTAAGCGGAGGCGGTGGATCGAACCAGCAACCTTCCGGTTGCCAGACTAACCCTAATACTATTAACCTAGGGCTTTTGGTTGGGGAAAGTTCTAACATTATCCTGAGTGAGCAGTGTGTTGTAAGTACTGCTCTATCTGAACCCCACCGAGAGTTAACCATAAAGCATACCCCACCGCCCCTGCATTAACTGACTCCCTTGTTCTGTCCTGCCGGTAGATGGAGAAACCAGCTGGGGCAATGGCCAAGTCAGGCACCGTAGTGTCTAGCCAGTTCTCTGTAAATGCCATCACACAGAAGTTTGCAGTATCCCGCTGGAAGTTAATCAGTGTGTGTAGTTTCCAATTTCCATCCATTTTATTGTCCAGGGATTGAACATTTGCAAACAAAATGCTCAGTAATGGCGGGTTGTATTGCACATTTGCTTCTCTTCTTCCTCCTCCAGCGGCGTGTTGTTAAAAGGCAGGAGGACAAAGTGTTTACAGCTCGTACTCCGGTAATCCAAAAAAAAGTCAGTGCCAATTGACACACGAACATCCAAAATTGCTTGTCGATCATACTGGATGAGCGACAGTGCAGTATGTGCAAAAAATAGAAACAACAATAAAAAACAATAATAACAGTTTGGTGCAGTAATACCCCGTCATGAAACAACTATCATTACGTCTAGACACATTTAGGAAATCGTTACAAGACCGACCAAGACCACAGGACATTTGGAAATGAAATCCAATATTCTTCATTCAATCATGTGACTATGCAGTCACTCAGCGCCTTCATTCCTTGTGGAGAAAAGAAAAAGTAAAACGTTGAAAACCGCCACTTCACATCCATTTGGAGAGAGAAATATCATTTCATTTCCAAAACGTTTTTACTGCGCTGCAATCTAAATGCACGTTGTACATTCAGAGGCACAGAACATCTGTAGAGCCAATCAGAATTAAGAGGGTAAGAAGACTGTCAACAAACAAACTACAGTCTGCAAACCCTGTTTTACCACTGTCGGCATTTACATCGCCATCACCCGGCCGTATCTCCTGCAAGTGGAGGAAGGAGAGTTAACTCGTTTGCAGCTGCCTTCCACTTTGTCACTTGCATCGGTTAAAATAATGTTCTTGACCCGTATCCAGTTAATGAGTGAATGTCCATGCTATGCCGTATCTTTGGGGGATGTTCCCGTTTATTGCAGAAGGGTGATTACAGAGAGAAATAGATTACCGTGTTGAACGTGAAGTCATCCAGAGATATTATTCCATTGTATTTGCCATGATTACGTTTATGTTTACGCAAATAACCGTGTCCTCCTGCCACCAATGCGCAATAATCTTCCTGCTTACGTGTAAAAACAGCTGACTCATATCACCTGACCAGGTACATACTACCATCTAGTGGTCAAAATGTCTATAAATGCTATTTACAAACAGAACAAAAAATATAAATAAACATGCTAATTGGCCCCTAACGGTGATGTGTTCTTCTTATTTCTTTTTTTGAATATAAAAGGTACCGAAACCATACTGTTACTGTGGCCCAAAAACCGTGATACATACCGTATATTCCAAGGATGTGTGTGTCTACATTTAGGTCCTAGGAGGTGTGTGTGTACCTTTATGTCTAGGAGGTGTGTGTGTGTGTGTGTGTGCGCATTTAAGTCCTAGGAGGTGTGTGTGTGTGTGTGTGTGGTGTGTGTGTGTGTGTGTGTGTGTGCATGTGTGTGTGTGTGCATTTAAGTCCTAGGACATGTGTGTGTACCTTTCTGTCCTAGGAGGTGTGTGTGTGTGTGCCTTTAGGTCCTAGGAGGTGTGTGTGTGTGTGTGTGTGCATGTGTGTGTGTGTGCATTTAAGTCCTAGGATGTGTGTGTGTACCTTTAGGTCCTGGGAGATGTGTGTGGACATTTGGGTCCGAGGAGGTGTGTGTGTGTGTACCTTTAGCTCCTAAGAGGTGTATGTGTGTGTGTACCTTTAGGTCCTAGGATGTGTGTGTGTACCTTTAGGTCCTAGGAGGTGTGTGTGTGTGTACCTTTAGGTCCTAGGATGTTTGTGTGTACATTTAGGTCCTAGGAGGTGTGTGTGTGTGTGTGTGTACCTTTAGGTCCTAGGAGTTGTGTGTGGACCTTTAGGTCCGAGGTGGTGTGTGTGTGTACCTTTAGGTCCTAGGATGTGTTTGTGTAACTTTACGTCCTAGGACATGTGTGTGTACCTTTCGGTCCTAGGAGGTGTGTGTGTGCATGTGTGTGTGTGTGTGTGTACTTTCAAGTCCTAGGATGTGTGTGTGTACCTTTAGGTCCTGGGAGATGTGTGTGGACATTTGGGTCCGAGGAGGTGTGTGTGTGTACCTTTAGGTCCTATGAGGTGTGTGTGTGTGTGTACCTTTAGGTCCTAGGATGGGTGTGTGTACATTTAGGTCCTAGGAGGTGTGTGTGTGTGTGTACCTTTAGGTCCTAGGAGGTGTGTGTGTACCTTTAGGTCCTAGGAGATGTGTGTAGACCTTTAGGTTCGATGTGGTGTGTGTGTGTACCTTTAGGTCCTAGGAGGTGTGTGTGTACCTTTAGGTCCTAGGACGTGTGTGTGTACCTTTTGGTCCTAGGACGTGTGTGTACCTGTAGGTCCTAGGAGGTGTGTGTGTACCTTTTGGTCCTAGGCCATGTGTGTACCTTTAGGTCCTAGGAGGTGTGTGTGTACCTTTAGGTCCTAGGAGGTGTGTGTGTGTACCTTTTGGTCCTAGGACATGTGTGTACCTTTAGGTCCTAGGATGTGTGTGTGTACCTTTTGGTCCTAGGACGTGTGTGTACATTTAGGTCCTAGGAGGTGTGTGTGTACCTTTAGGTCCTAGGACGTGTGTGTACATTTAGGTCCTAGGACGTGTGTGTGTACCTTTAGGTCCTAGGAGGTGTGTGTGTACCTTTTGGTCCTAGGACGTGTGTGTGTACCTTTTGGTCCTAGGACATGTGTGTACCTTTAGGTCCTAGGAGGTGTGTGTGTACCTTTTGGTCCTAGGACGTGTGTGTGTACCTTTTGGTCCTAGGACGTGTGTGTACCTTTAGGTCCTAGGAGGTGTGTGTGTGTGTACCTTTAGGTCCTAGGAGGTGTGCCTCTGTTGCCTTCCTTCCATCTCCGCACCGCGCCTCATCAAACGGAGGACACTGTTCTCCTGTGCCAGCCACCACCTCCCCATTACCTGTCACACACACACACACACACACACACACACACACACACACACACACACACACACACACACACACAGATAAACAAGAGGTAAAGGTGAACTTGTCTTGTACCCTAGCAGAAGTCTTGTATCCACTCCACTGAGTTTTTCACGTTTGCTCCACTGTCTGTAATTTTTTTATTTGTTTTGTTTGAAAAAATATGGAAGAGTATACTGGTTTACGATGATTAACCTTCTGTATTATGTACTGCTATTGTCTCAAAGCCAGTGGTACTGTGAGATCAAAACCAAATTGTTTTCCACTCTGAAAATATGCAACATCCTTCTCATATTGCCCGACACACAGGGCAGATGTTGGGCTGTGGTTGGGGAACTCTGCTCTAAGCAGTGTTTCCAGCATCTTCCAGTAGACTACAACCACAAGGCGTCATTCCCAGATCCGAGCATTTTAAAAAACAAGTATAAACGTAAAACACGATACGGAATAACAAAAAAATGTCACGCTTGTTTGTAGATTCGGAGTAAAGACTACGTTCCTGCCAATGTTGGTGTTGGTGTTGATACGTACAAAGCAAAAAGCAGCACCAACTGGAGAGTTCTGTGGAGATGAGTTACCTATGAGTTCCCGTGCACCGCTAAGCAGCTTGGGCCGGTAGATGCGGCGGGAGTTTGGTGTCGGACACATACAGCTGTCCACTCACCGGGTCGCTGGCTAGGTAGTAGCGGTGGGCCGGGTTTGTTACTGAGGGACAGTGAGGAGAGAGAGAGACAGGCAGTAGTTTTAGAGGAGTTGTGTCAAGTTCCAAGGCCCCCTACAGTCCTACATCCCTAGATACAGCCCTATAGCCATACAGCTCTACAGTCCTTCATCCCTACAGTTGTACATTCCTACATTCAGCCAACACCCCTACAGACCTACAGTCATACAGCCCTGTAACCCTACATTCAGCCCTCCAGTCAAACACCCCTACAGACCTACAGTCATACAGCCCTGTAACCCTACATTCAGCCCTCCAGTCAAACACCCCTACAGACCTACAGTCATACAGCCCTGTAACCCTACATTCAGCCCTCCAGTCAAACACCCCTACAGACCTACAGTCATACAGCCCTGTAACCCTACATTCAGCCCTCCAGTCAAACACCCCTACAGACCTACAGTCATACAGCCCTGTAACCCTACATTCAGCCCTCCAGTCAAACACCCCTACAGACCTACAGTCATACAGCCCTGTAACCCTACATTCAGCCCTCCAGTCAAACACCCCTACAGACCTACAGTCATACAGCCCTGTAACCCTACATTCAGCCCTCCAGTCAAACACCCCTACAGACCTACAGTCATACAGCCCTACAACCCTACATTCCTACATACAGCCCTACAGCCCTACATTCATACAGCCCTACAACCCTACATTCCTACATACAGCCCTACAGCCCTACATTCATACAGCCCTACAACCCTACATTCCTACATACTGCCCTATAACTCTACAGTCATACAGCCCTACATTCATACAGCCCTACAGGCCTTGTCCTACATACAGACCTACAGTCATACAGCCATATTGTCCTACAGCCCTACATTCCTACAGCCATATAGCGCATGTGGTGTATTTGCATGTGCTACTTCCAAACTCTCAACTCATGTTGCCTATATTTGCATTCACAATTGTGTATGTGAATAAGGCTTTGGACTTCTTTCAGTGGATATGAGTGTCTTTGTCTGCAGGGGATTAAGGGGACGTGTTAGTGTGTGTGTGTATGTGTGACAGAGCGCAGCAGTGAGTGATTGTGATAGGCCATCAGTGGATGGCCTATCACTGTGGTGACACTCATTTTAATGACGGCTGTCACACTATCGTATACGATCCATCACTCCCTCGCCCTAACACACACTCACCCCGGCCGTGGAAACGACTCAAACATGACAAGGACGCATACAGTACAGGCTCGCACACGCACACACACACAACAACACACACACACACACACACACACACACACACACACACACACACACACACACACACACACACACACACACACACAACACACACTCACACACAATAGGTATAATGGGTTGGTGAGAAATAGCGGTGGATCACAATGTTAATTAAGACAGCAGAAAATAGACACAGATGGTGAAAGTTATCTTGACACGGTGTGTCACGGTGTGTGGTGTGTGTGTGTGTGTGTGTGTGTGTGTGTGTGTGTGTGTTGTGTGTGTGTGTGTGTGTGTGTGCGTGTGTGTGTGTGCGTTGTGTGTGTGTGTGAGTGGGTATGTGTTGCAAATGCAGTACAAAATGAACCCTACTGATCAGATCCAAAACATAAATGTAGGCAAATCACAAAATCACAAAAATGAGGACGGCAGGGAAGACATCGCTACCTGGAACTCAAATGGACGTACAGATGGGGGAAGTCATGGAGTAACTTAGAGTGGCCATAGAAAGTCAGTGAAGATTGGGTATTGGTGGCCAACATTATTATTGTGATAACGCGATAAGGTCACAGTTAATTTGGCCTATTTAGTGTTGCTGACAATATTGACGAACCAGGTGGAAAAGGAAAAAGGAAGTTAAGATAAGGAAAAAGCTGTGCTTGGTTTTCAGGAGCTACAGCAGCCACAATTACCTGGTAATTACCTGACTATTGGCTCAATTGTAATAGATGAACCTCTTCAATGCAATACATTTGAAAACAAAGTAGAAAAATACAGTAAAAATGAAAACGTAGTCGTGCACATGAGCAAAATGTTAAAATCATTTAACTTCCAGAAAAAACATGTAAAAACAATTGTTATCGGTTGCTTCAAAAGACTGATTCTGCTTGGCCATTGGTCCTAGGACGTGTGTGTACCTGTAGGTCCTAGGAGGTGTGTGTGTACCTTTTGGTCCTAGGCCATGTGTGTACCTTTAGGTCCTAGGAGGTGTGTGTGTACCTTTAGGTCCTAGGAGGTGTGTGTGTGTACCTTTTGGTCCTAGGACGTGTGTGTGTACCTTTAGGTCCTAGGACGTGTGTGTGTACCTTTTGGTCCTAGGACGTGTGTGTACCTTTAGGTCCTAGGAGGTGTGTGTGTACCTTTAGGTCCTAGGACGTGTGTGTACATTTAGGTCCTAGGACGTGTGTGTGTACCTTTAGGTCCTAGGAGGTGTGTGTGTACCTTTTGGTCCTAGGACGTGTGTGTACCTTTAGGTCCTAGGAGGTGTGTGTGTGTGTACCTTTAGGTCCTAGGAGGTGTGCCTCTGTTGCCTTCCTTCCATCTCCGCACCGCGCCTCATCAAACGGAGGACACTGTTCTCCTGTGCCAGCCACCACCTCCCCATTACCTGTCACACACACACACACACACACACACACACACACACACACACACACACACACACACACACACACACAGATAAACAAGAGGTAAAGGTGAACTTGTCTTTGTACCCTAGCAGAAGTCTTGTATCCACTCCACTGAGTTTTTCAGTTGCTCACTGTCTGTAATTTTTTTATTTGTTTGTTTGAAAAAATATGGAAGAGTATACTGGTTTACGATGATTACCTTCTGTATTATGTACTGCTATTGTCTCAAAGCCAGTGGTACTGTGAGATCAAAACCAAATTGTTTTCCACTCTGAAAATATGCAACATCCTTCTCATATTGCCCGACACACAGGGCAGATGTTGGGCTGTGGTTGGGGACTCTGCTCTAAGCAGTGTTTCCAGCATCTTCCAGTAGACTACAACCACAAGGCGTCATTCCCCAGATCCGAGCATTTTAAAAACAACGTATAAACGTAAAACACGATACGAATAACAAAAAATGTCACGCTTGTTTGTAGATTCGGAGTAAAGACTACGTTCCTGCCAATGTTGGTGTTGGTGTTGATACGTACAAAGCAAAAAGCAGCACCAACTGGAGAGTTCTGTGGAGATGAGTTACCTATGAGTTCCCGTGCACCGCTAAGCAGCTTGGGCCGGTAGATGCGGCGGGAGTTGGTGTCGGACACATACAGCTGTCCACTCACCGGGTCGCTGGCTAGGTAGTAGCGGTGGGCCGGGTTGTTACTGAGGGACAGTGAGGAGAGAGAGAGACAGGCAGTAGTTTTAGAGGAGTTGTGTCAAGTTCCAAGGCCCCCTACAGTCCTACATCCCTAGATACAGCCCTATAGCCATACAGCTCTACAGTCCTTCATCCCTACAGTTGTACATTCCTACATTCAGCCAACACCCCTACAGACCTACAGTCATACAGCCCTGTAACCCTACATTCAGCCCTCCAGTCAAACACCCCTACAGACCTACAGTCATACAGCCCTGTAACCCTACATTCAGCCCTCCAGTCAAACACCCCTACAGACCTACAGTCATACAGCCCTACAACCCTACATTCCTACATACAGCCCTACAGCCCTACATTCATACAGCCCTACAACCCTACATTCCTACATACTGCCCTATAACTCTACAGTCATACAGCCCTACATTCATACAGCCCTACAGGCCTTGTCCTACATACAGACCTACAGTCATACAGCCATATTGTCCTACAGCCCTACATTCCTACAGCCATATAGCGCATGTGGTGTATTTGCATGTGCTACTTCCAAACTCTCAACTCATGTTGCCTATATTTGCATTCACAATTGTGTATGTGAATAAGGCTTTGGACTTCTTTCAGTGGATATGAGTGTCTTTGTCTGCAGGGGATTAAGGGGACGTGTTAGTGTGTGTGTGTATGTGTGACAGAGCGCAGCAGTGAGTGATTGTGATAGGCCATCAGTGGATGGCCTATCACTGTGGTGACACTCATTTTAATGACGGCTGTCACACTATCGTATACGATCCATCACTCCCTCGCCCTAACACACACTCACCCCGGCCGTGGAAACGACTCAAACATGACAAGGACGCATACAGTACAGGCTCGCACACACACACACACACACACACACACACACACACACACACACACACACACACACACACACACACACACACACACACACACACACACACACACACACACACACACACGCTTGCCACTAGCAATAGGTATAATGGGTTGGTGAGAAATAGCGGTGGATCACAATGTTAATTAAGACAGCAGAAAATAGACACAGATGGTGAAAGTTATCTTGACACGGTGTGTCACACGGTGTGTGTGTGTGTGTGTGTGTGTGTGTGTGTGTGTGTGTGTGTGTGTGTGTGTGTGTGTGTGTGTGTGTGTGTGTGTGTGTGTGTGTGTGTGTGTGTGTGTGTGCGTGTGTGTGTGTGTGAGTGGGTAATGTGTTGCAAATGCAGTACAAAATGAACCCTACTGATCAGATCCAAAACATAAATGTAGGCAAATCACAAAATCACAAAAATGAGGACGGCAGGGAAGACATCGCTACCTGGAACTCAAATGGACGTACAGATGGGGGAAGTCATGGAGTAACTTAGAGTGGCCATAGAAAGTCAGTGAAGATTGGGTATTGGTGGCCAACATTATTATTGTGATAACGCGATAAGGTCACAGTTAATTTGGCCTATTTAGTGTTGCTGACAATATTGACGAACCAGGTGGAAAAGGAAAAAGGAAGTTAAGATAAGGAAAAAGCTGTGCTTGGTTTTCAGGAGCTACAGCAGCCACAATTACCTGGTAATTACCTGACTATTGGCTCAATTGTAATAGATGAACCTCTTCAATGCAATACATTTGAAAACAAAGTAGAAAAATACAGTAAAAATGAAAACGTAGTCGTGCACATGAGCAAAATGTTAAAATCATTTAACTTCCAGAAAAAACATGTAAAAACAATTGTTATCGGTTGCTTCAAAAGACTGATTCTGCTTGGCCATTGTGCCTTTCAACTTTCACTGTTGCCATGCAACTGCAGGAAACTCATTTAAAATGCTGTACTCTCATGTAAACAACATTTTAATGTTTTACTTCTGACAGCCACCATGCAGAGAGCAAAAAAATGAAAACAAAAAGCAACAACATTGGAATTGAGTAACAGCTTAGCAATGAATAGAAACAGTGTGGTTAGAGTGCGGGTGGAGTGGGGGTGGAGTGCAAGAGATTAATATAGAATGTTTACTGTACAGAAAAACACAATGCAGTTGAAAGCAGAGAGAAGTGTTAAAGTGACTCTTACCTATGTCTGAAATCTTTGTTTCTTTAATGCAGCACGCAAGTCAAAGACGTAAGACAGTGTGCACGCAAGAGAAAGACAACGGAACGGAGATATAAGAGCAATTAGAAAGTGAAGGAAAAGAAGGAAAGATGAGTATTAGCATTGAGTATTAATATGTTTAATAACACCTATACTCCAGGAGATAGCGTATTAATATGTTTAATAGCATCTCTATTCCAAGAGATATTAGTATGTTTACAATAACAACAACAACAATACTACTACAAATGGGCACACACAGGGCTTTCAGTTGTGCTGCTCCACGGCTGTGGAACTCACTCCCAGACCCCATCAAAGAGGCAGAGTCACTCAAGTCCTTCAAAGCTCTCCTCAAAACACACCTCTTTAGACTGGCATTTAAGGACCTGTGTTAAAATTTTTTTTTTGTTTGTTCGTTTTTAACTGATCCTCCTATGTACAGCGCTTTGGGTTCTAGAAATGCGCTCAATAAATTTGAATTATTATTATTAAATAATAATAATAATTATTATTATCACCATTGTTATTATTGTTATTATTGTGATTATTATTATTATTATTATTATTAGTAGTAGTAGTAGTTAGTAGTAGTACTAGTATTCTTATAATGATGTCACTTGTATAGCACCTTTCAAAATCAGGTGCTTTACCGACAATGATAGAACACAGAGTTAAAGACTAAATACCAGACAAAAATATGCTAAAATTAGATATAATAACATTATATGGCTAAAATAAAAGGCACACTAAGCCGGCCTGGTCTCCTCGGGCCAGGGGGTGAGAGCAGATTCTGATCTCACAAGTTCACTGTCTGTTTCTCTCTGAAGATCTGTCTGGCCAGGCTTCCAGCTATCCACTTGTGGCCCAACCACAGTGGTTCGACCAATCCAGCATCCTATGAGGAACTACTGGCAGCTACAGGCTAGGTGGTAGACAGATGGTTCCTCCAATCACCTGCCAAGTATTTTTTGAAAGTGCCCGCCCTTTTCCAAACAGTTTCAAAGGAAGACTTCCCAGATGGTTCTGTGTCACAAACCATCTGGCTTGTCAGGTTAGGAGGGAGCTCGCCCAGGCCTAACTTTAACGGGTATACAATTATTTTCATCAATCCTAAGGGAGACAGCCAGCCAGCATAGGGATGCTACAATAGGGCTGAGATGGTGCTTGTTAGAAGACAGACAGCTGCATTTGGACTAACTGAAGGCAGTGGATTGATTTCTGATTTGAGACGGAAATACCTGAGCTCCATGACACTGGTCACATTCCCTGAAGGGAAGATCCTCCTGATGTAGTTGAAGTCTCCGACGAAGATGCTCCCTTCTGCACCGCAGGCCAGAGCAAGTGGGGCCAGCAGCTTGTTGCCCTCTGCCTGTCCGTTACAGCTGGGGCACGAGATGCTGCGGCGGCGTCCATTACCTGCCATGAGGGTTAGCGTGGACAACAGGAGATGGGAAGGATTCTGATTATTTATTTGACTTGCACATCAATTAGACAGCAAGTCTAATATGCAAGTTGGTTGCACTTGAAACAAAATGAATTAAAATTAAAATTAAAATTTTCCAGCCAGCCTGAACAAACAAAAATAACCATTTCCGCTGTTTGCATTAGTTCAGGAGGCTCACTGAACCCCCTAATGGCTGTCGACAAAAATGCATGTAGGGAATGTAAATATCAGGGTTTTTTTAATCTTGCACGAGCACCTGAAAGGCAAAGAAAGGCAGGCCTTGTGCTTCTTCAGCTCAGTGGTGACAAACCTCATTTTAAACACCACAGGGTAGGTTTATCCGCAAGCCTGCAAGGCTCATCTCTGGAGAAACGCTAATAGTGTCGCTTTTGAAAAAAGCGTCTGCCAAATTCCTGAAATGTACTGTGAATGTAATGTACATGCAATAGCTGGGATCTGTATCTGGTTTACTGTCGGGTTTGGTGGTTTGTGCAAGTTCAGTTTCTATAGTAATTCCTGCAATATTCCATCACTCATCGGGCAGGTTCGTCGGGATAGGAAAATTCACCTGCTCGTAGACAGACTATTAATTTTTGTGTAAAAGAAGCCTCTGTTGTACTTTATTTTTTTCACCAACCAAACGACCAAAGTTCAAACTGTGCTTTGTAATTAACATAAACATGTTTGTCCTATGAATGTGCAGTACTGTACCCAGCTTTAACTGGAAACACAAGGTCTGAAGAATGAATATGTTTATTCTAACAGGACTAGTTGGACTGAGCGATGGCTTGGCTAATTCGACACCAAAAAGAAATCTATTTACAGACCAACTGATGGATACAAGGTATACATTTTGTCAGTTCTAGAAGTAGAGGTCTAGTATCGTCTGGAAATAGTTCTGGGCCAATATCTGTTTCTTACCCATGATGCTGCTGATAACAGGTGGTTGCTGGGAGATGAAGACATTTTCTCCATTGCCCTTGTACAGGATACCTGGCAGAGAGCGACATCACACAGTTAGATTGGCATTGCTATAACTCTTTATTGTAATGTTTTCTCACTGTTTTTCTATTTACAGTATATAGGAAGTGAGAAAGACAGATCATTTTCTAGTCATTAGTTTTAGATAGGACATTATTACAATCACATTAATAGCAGCCAGTGTATCTTCCTATTCTTTGATCAATTATACATTACAGGGATTTTATATTCTGTTCCAACTCATTCAATATCCTCAGATTTAACTGCTACTTGAAACACATTTATAGCGTCAAGAGTTGTTTATTAATTAATACCCAGTCTGTTTTGGTTTGTCCAAGTGCATGTGTGTGTGTGTGTGTATGTGTATGTGTACGTGTACGTGTAACTCAGCATGCTTATGTATGCTGCAACTAGAGGCTTGATCGATACAGAGTACTGAAACCTTTGTGTGGGCATAAGGTATACCTTTTAATGTTATACACAACATTACACTGCAATTGTCTTTCATCATGTGTTGTGTTTATTGTAATATTTTCTGTTGAGGTATGGAGGTAAAAAAAAAAACAAATAATAAAAATTCATATTGACTCCTGATGAAGATCTTGACACCCCAGCATGCTTCTGAGCATGCACCCCGTAAGCCCAGACACACAGTTGTAGGTACATCGGGACGCATACAAAGGTGTAATTAAAAGGGTAAAATGAACAGTGTAATTAAACACAAACACCAGAGAGAGGATTATCATACTGACATGAAATGTAATTAAATATAATGTCGTCAGAGCCACGCCAGCCACTGCTGACTGGCTTGTCTGTGCTGACACGGTGAACGTAGCGCTCAGAAGGGACAGAGTGGCTCACCGCTCTCGCTTCAACGTGAACACGCGCTGGAAGCTTTCACGTACGTCGTCCAATCACACAGTTAAAATACACACTCACACACACACACTCTCAACTCTGGGAAGATAGAAACTAGTGAAAACCTGTGCTATTTGGACATGTTCCAGAAGTGTTGTTTTTAAAGCCCCAGTGTAGCAGTATTGCTATTCATGCAGTATTTTCTAAAGATAGTATTGTGATCCAGACAGGTTTCATCAGCACAGCTTGCTTCGTTTTACCAAGGCTCCAGCCAGCTTCGTGATACAGGTGTTTCATGCATACGTTCCAAATGTGGTTGTCATGGAAATACACACCACAGGAAAAGTTTGGAGAATGTGGAATGATGAATGCAACACATTAAACATTTCCTCTTTAGAAATGGGTGTCTGGTAAAAGAAGTAATCAACTTCTGTCTAAAGGGACAGTAATAACAGATATGCAGTATATGTGTGTGTGTGTGTGTGTGTGTGTGTGTGTGTGTGTGTGTGTGTGTGTGTGTGTGTGTGTGTGTGTGTGTGTGTGTACACACACACACACACACACACACACACACACACACTAATAACCACATATATAAGCCCATTGCGGGTGCTATAGAAATAGCGGTGGATCACAATGTTAATTAAGACAGCAGAAAATAGACACAGATGGTGAAAGTTATCTTGACACGGTGTGTCACACGGTGTGTGTGTGTGTGTGTGTGTGTGTGTGTGTGTGTGTGTGTGTGTGTGTGTGTGTGTGTGTGTGTGTGTGTCTGTGGGTGTGTGTGTGTGTGTGTGTGTGAGTGGGTAATGTGTTGCAAATGCAGTACAAAATGAACCCTACTGATCAGATCCAAAACATAAATGTAGGCAAATCACAAAATCACAAAAATGAGGACGGCAGGGAAGACATCGCTACCTGGAACTCAAATGGACGTACAGATGGGGGAAGTCATGGAGTAACTTAGAGTGGCCATAGAAAGTCAGTGAAGATTGGGTATTGGTGGCCAACATTATTATTGTGATAACGCGATAAGGTCACAGTTAATTTGGCCTATTTAGTGTTGCTGACAATATTGACGAACCAGGTGGAAAAGGAAAAAGGAAGTTAAGATAAGGAAAAAGCTGTGCTTGGTTTTCAGGAGCTACAGCAGCCACAATTACCTGGTAATTACCTGACTATTGGCTCAATTGTAATAGATGAACCTCTTCAATGCAATACATTTGAAAACAAAGTAGAAAAATACAGTAAAAATGAAAACGTAGTCGTGCACATGAGCAAAATGTTAAAATCATTTAACTTCCAGAAAAAACATGTAAAAACAATTGTTATCGGTTGCTTCAAAAGACTGATTCTGCTTGGCCATTGTGCCTTTCAACTTTCACTGTTGCCATGCAACTGCAGGAAACTCATTTAAAATGCTGTACTCTCATGTAAACAACATTTTAATGTTTTACTTCTGACAGCCACCATGCAGAGAGCAAAAAAATGAAAACAAAAAGCAACAACATTGGAATTGAGTAACAGCTTAGCAATGAATAGAAACAGTGTGGTTAGAGTGCGGGTGGAGTGGGGGTGGAGTGCAAGAGATTAATATAGAATGTTTACTGTACAGAAAAACACAATGCAGTTGAAAGCAGAGAGAAGTGTTAAAGTGACTCTTACCTATGTCTGAAATCTTTGTTTCTTTAATGCAGCACGCAAGTCAAAGACGTAAGACAGTGTGCACGCAAGAGAAAGACAACGGAACGGAGATATAAGAGCAATTAGAAAGTGAAGGAAAAGAAGGAAAGATGAGTATTAGCATTGAGTATTAATATGTTTAATAACACCTATACTCCAGGAGATAGCGTATTAATATGTTTAATAGCATCTCTATTCCAAGAGATATTAGTATGTTTACAATAACAACAACAACAATACTACTACAAATGGGCACACACTACAGGGCTTTCAGTTGTGCTGCTCCACGGCTGTGGAACTCACTCCCAGACCCCATCAAAGAGGCAGAGTCACTCAAGTCCTTCAAAGCTCTCCTCAAAACACACCTCTTTAGACTGGCATTTAAGGACCTGTGTTAAAAATGTTATAGTTTTTTTGTTTGTTCGTTTTTAACTGATCCTCCTATGTACAGCGCTTTGGGTTCTAGAAATGTGCTCAATAAATTTGAATTATTATTATTAAATAATAATAATAATTATTATTATCACCATTGTTATTATTGTTATTATTGTGATTATTATTATTATTATTATTATTAGTAGTAGTAGTAGTAGTAGTAGTACTAGTATTCTTATAATGATGTCACTTGTATAGCACCTTTCAAAATCAGGTGCTTTACCGGACAATGATAGAACACAGAGTTAAAGACTAAATACCAGACAAAAATATGCTAAAATTAGATAATAATAACATTATATGCTAAAATAAAAGGCACACTAAGCCGGCCTGGTCTCCTCGGGCCAGGGGGTGAGAGCAGATTCTGATCTCACAAGTTCACTGTCTGTTTCTCTCTGAAGATCTGTCTGGCCAGGCTTCCAGCTATCCACTTGTGGCCCAACCACAGTGGTTCGACCAATCAGCATCCTATGAGGAACTACTGGCAGCTACAGGCTAGGTGGTAGACAGATGGTTCCTCCAATCACCTGCCAAGTATTTTTTGAAAGTGCCCGCCCTTTTCCAAACAGTTTCAAAGGAAGACTTCCCAGATGGTTCTGTGTCACAAACCATCTGGCTTGTCAGGTTAGGAGGGAGCTCGCCCAGGCCTAACTTTAACGGGTATACAATTATTTTCATCAATCCTAAGGGAGACAGCCAGCCAGCATAGGGATGCTACAATAGGGCTGAGATGGTGCTTGTTAGAAGACAGACAGCTGCATTTGGACTAACTGAAGGCAGTGGATTGATTTCTGATTTGAGACGGAAATACCTGAGCTCCATGACACTGGTCACATTCCCTGAAGGGAAGATCCTCCTGATGTAGTTGAAGTCTCCGACGAAGATGCTCCCTTCTGCACCGCAGGCCAGAGCAAGTGGGGCCAGCAGCTTGTTGCCCTCTGCCTGTCCGTTACAGCTGGGCACACACACACACACACACACACACACACACACACACACACACACACACACACACACACACACACACACACACACACTGAGAAGGTAAACAGTGGTTAAAAGAAGGTCAAGCACCCCCCCACCTGATACACAGTATATAATGTATAATGCATGAAATGGGATTCCCAGCTGTTTGTACCGATCATTTAAAGTGAGAACGGAGAAGAAACATGACATCAGTAGGAATGTATTGAAATGCCTATTGAGAAAATATTTTCCATTTACACACACACACACACACACACTCTCTCTCTCTCTCTCTCTTCTCTCTCTCTCTCTGGTAGAGCCATAAATATATAAAACAAAAATTTAATTAATTGCATTTAAATCGCGCTTTTATCCAAAGTGCTTTATAGTATTGCTTCACATTCACCCATTCATACACCGACGGCGGTGCCAACCATGCAAGGTAACAACCAACACATCAGGAGCAGGTAGGGTCTTGCTCAGGGACACCTCGACATGCAGAGGCGGAGCCCGGGGATCGAACCAGTAACCTTCCTGTTGCCAGACAACCGCTTTTACTCCTGAGCTACTGCCGCCCGTAATTAAAAAGAAAGACCAATCATTAGAATAATACATTATAATTGGAAATATAATAGTACAATAGCATTATTAAAATATATAAATTAAATAATTTACGCAGAAAATATAATATCTACAATAGATAGGCCTACATATAAATGAAACACACTCAAAGTGCAATTGGTATTTTTAGTAAACAAGGATTCTTTTTTTTTATAACAAAAGTGAAAAGATAAATGATGTACATTTGTTTGCATGTTAAGGAGTGTGAATAGATCTTTTTTTAATGGGCCTTTTCTGGCCACGGACCCCAGGGCCAGGATTAAAACCAATGGACCCGGGGGACGTGCCAGAATCAAGTCCTTTCATCAGCACACAGAATAAAGTTATTCTTTTATGAGGTGACTTCACAGAGTTTGGTGATGCTGGCTAGTTCATTTCTGCCAGCAATCACTCATGTCATAGATTAAACCATTTAATGCATGACATGGTAATACACAGTTTGCCTGTACGGTTCCAGTCTTTATGGGGCTCCCTGCTGCAGGATTTAAACACGTCATACAGATATCAGATACAGCACACCAACAGCTCTTAAAAAGAGCCAAGCCACACGGCTGTTAGTATGTGTTTGGCCTACCCATAACCACACGGTTTTCTGATCGCAGATAGTTTAAGATAAGATAAGATAGAACTTTATTCATCCCAAAGGAAATTCTTGTGCCAGAGGTTGCTCAAAAATACCAACAACATGAGAATAAAAACAATAGAATAATGAATGCACAGTGCCCAATAGAGTAATAATATAGGTAAGATATAATTAGTAAAAAAAATAAGCCACATGAGCCACATCATCAAACCTGTTAAAGAACAGATTGAACTCATTGGCCTCATCCCGGTCTCCCTCCCCTGGATGGTTTTTGTTCCATGGTCAGTGATGGTTCTCATGCCACTCCACACCTCCCTGGTGTTCTTCTGCTGAAGTTTTCTCTCAAGTTTCCTCCTATAACACTCCTTACCCTCTGTGATCACTTCCCTCAGTTCTATCCACACCTTCTTCATCTCCTCCTTGTCTCCAGGCCACCTTCTTCCTGTTCAGTGATGCCTTGATGTCCTTAGTCACCCAGGGTTTATTGTTGGGGAAAAAGTGCAGTCTTGGTTGGGATCATGCAGTCTGTGCAGAAATGTACATCATCTGTTATGCAGCCTGTGAGTCCATCTATGTCCTGCCCATGTGCATTACAGAGAACAGCCCAGTCTGTCACCTCCAAACAGCCCTGGAGAGACTCCTCATCTTCTTGTGACCACCTCTGTACAGTTCTGGTGATCACTGGTTGCCACTGGACTGCAGGTTTACAGAGAGGCCTAAGGTTGACCAGGTTGTGATCTGATCTGCCCAGGGGAGAGAGAGCTATGGAGTTATATGGACAGAGACTTACTGCTAGCACGTTCACTGTAATGTGTCCAGTGTTTCCCCATATGTTGTTCACGTTAACGACGGCTCCCCCTCTTTTCTTCTTGCTGCTTTCGCTGCAAGTCCTGTCTGACCACACATGCTGGAAGACAGCTAAACTCACGATTGTGTCCGGCACATTGTCATGTAGCCATGTCTCCGTGAAGCACATAACAGAGCCCTCACGAAACACACTCTCGCTCTTTGAGTGATGTTAACTCGTCCATCTTGTTCACCAGAGATCGAACGTTCCCCATAGTTCCCCCATAAAAGACAGAAGATACGGTCGCTATCTCCTCTTCCTTAGCCACCTTCTCCTCCCAGATTCTCAGCTCCCTGGGGATTTCAGGTCTCCCACCGACCACGCTACACTGTCGGAGGTTCATTGGCTGATCTCTGGTGTAAACAATGGAGCCCTGGGTTGCGTCAGCCTCCGCCATGACAGGGATCGGCATGATAAAAGTACTCCAATAGTGAGACAAACGAAAAAGAATATGCGAAGCCACATTATTCTACTGTACAAATACTACTTAACTAACAAAAAATCTAGAAAGAAGAAAAAAAAGAAAAAAAGTGAAAAAGACACAAGATGACGAAGAGCAACTCTGGCAGGTGGCTGCCCGGATCCTCTACAGAGAAGCAGCGGCTGTGGTGTACTGAATTGACAGTTTCATGGTTATTATTGTATTGTGTGTATATGGAATAAATTATGAAAGTGATTGTACTGTGTGTGTCTGGATTGTTTATGAAAATGGTGTGATTGCCAATGTACGAATGTGCATCTGCACACTGGTTATTATGCTGATTATGACATTTTATTATTATGTTATGTTGAGAAATGACATGCGTGTAATGTAGTGTACCACACATTAAAAAGTCAGCATTGAAGTGAGAATGAACTAAGATCTCTCTTTAGGCTGAATGGCAGCTGTGATTTCACTAGGGTACCGGTGCAGAGACCGACGTACTCTCCGATACTCAATCCAGCATTTTGGGCAGTATCGGAGGCACTTCTGATAAATACTTATTTTTCTTTACATTGTTCATTTCTGCAATTTTAATCTCCTATTTTTCCCAACCCACGACTCCTCCCTACTCCGAGGTTGTCGGGGCAGGTTTGGAGTGGAGAGGGAAAGAAGTTTTATTGTGTGATATGTTTAAAATGTTCACAATAAAGAGCAATATGGAAATGGTGAAGTTTGCACCTATTTTACATGTATTTTGCAGCCTAAATTAAAATGTTGTTATTACAGAGAGTAAAGTACCAAATGTACCTCCCCTCTTAAACACACACACACGCACACACACACACATTATTATTATTATTATTATACACACACATATAATGGCCCCACCCATAATTAGATCTAGAGAGAGACAGACAGTTAAGAGTTATCTGGCCTGTCCTTGATGTGGCCTCCAGGTGTGAAGTCACGCAGGCCATCGGCCACAAGGGATGGAAGAGGGAACATGGATGTGATAGATGGGCTGACAGACAGAGGACGAGGAGGGTGGTTGCATGCATTTGTGTGTGTGTGTGTATGTTGGTGGGTATTCAAATATTAAATAATACATTTGACTTTAAGAAACATAGGCGTTATTCCATTTGATAATTCATTATATATACAAATGAACAACATAAAAATATCTCGGTCATACCCAACCTCACTGCAGCAAATAACATTCAAGAAAAATAAATGACTATAAGTTGTGGACGATAATGATATAAATATATAATAAATACAAATACAAATAGTAATACAAATATTAAGCGATTAATCGCGTTAACACACAATTTAGCATGCAACGTTGACATAAATATACAGACATAAAAATACAATATACAGTATCAAATATATAAATACTACCTCAAACCGTTTGGTTATAAGAAGTTTTATAAGAAGTTTCCACAGCCCAAATAATTTTACATATAAAGAAATCACAGATTACATTTTAGCTGCTGATGGGTTTTGACATAATGTCAAATCATTTTGAATTATAGAGGCTGCAGAATTTTTTTAAGTATAGGTTTTAAAATTAATTGTGAAGGATTTATATCTCTGTGAAAGAGAAACCAATAACATGAATAGCATGCCACACGTAACAGCATTCGCTGCATGTCTAATTGGCTTAGATAGATTATGTCACATCTGATGTAGATAGACATCTGTCATAGAGGAACATTTCTATTTTGAAATCGTAACAAGACATACTGGAATATACTTATTTTGCACATTTACAGACTTTATTTGACTTGAATTGTCTCACAGGAAGCTTATGCTATGGCTTTGATTGACATATTCCATATTCCATGACATATTAACTACTCATAATCCCAGTTTTCTCATTGATATTCTATAACAATCCTAAAAATCCTCAACAAATGACCCAATAAGATGTGACATCATGTATCTAAGACAATTAGACCTGTAGTGTGTATGTTAGAGGGAGGGGCTAGCTAGTGTGTATGTTAGAGGGAGGGGCTACCTGCGGTGTGTATGTTAGAGGGAGGGGCTACCTGCAGTGTGTATGTTAGAGGGAGGGGCTAGCTAGTGTGTATGTTATGAAGGGAGGGGCTACCTGCCCGTGTGGTATGTTAGAGGGAGGGGCTACCTACAGTGTGTATGTTAGAGGGAGGGGCTACCTGCAGTGTGTATGTTAGAGGGAGGGGCTACCTACAGTGTGTATGTTAGAGGGAGGGGCTACCTGCAGTGTGTATGTTAGAGGGAGGGGCTAGCTAGTGTGTATGTTAGAGGGAGGGGCTACCTGCAGTGTGTATGTTAGAGGGAGGGGCTACCTACAGTGTGTATGTTAGAGGGAGGGGCTACCTGCAGTGTGTATGTTAGAGGGAGGGGCTAGCTAGTGTGTATGTTAGAGGGAGGGGCTACCTGCAGTGTGTATGTTAGAGGGAAGGGCTACCTACAGTGTGTATGTTAGAGGGAGGGGCTACCTGCAGTGTGTATGTTAGAGGGAGGGGCTACCTGCAGTGTGTATGTTAGAGGGAGGGGCTAGCTAGTGTGTATGTTAGAGGGAGGGGCTACCTGCAGTGTGTATGTTAGAGGGAGGGGCTACCTACAGTGTGTATGTTAGAGGGAGGGGCTACCTGCGGTGTGTATGTTAGAGGGAGGGGCTACCTACAGTGTGTATGTTAGAGGGAGGGGCTAACTACAGTGTGTATGTTAGAGGGAGGGGCTACCTGCAATGTGTATGTTAGAGGGAGGGGCTACCTGCAATGTGTATGTTCAGGTCGTTACACGCTGGGTAAAAATGTGAAAACATCTCATAACTCATAACTCACCTTACACTGATCAACCACGTATTTGGCTCAAAGCACGTGGGATGGAATAATTTCAAGCTGTTGTTTAAATCATTCGGTGAGGCTTAATCAAGTAGTCTAGGTTGATATTTTTGGGCCATTTCATACATGTGAAATTCAGATAATATATTTGAATCCAAAGGTAACCTAATCCAATTTAGGCCGTGCCATATATATACAGGTGTATATATATATATATATAATGCTATAGCATTTAACCAAGAAGGGCAAGTGTCTACTACTGACACTGGTCAGCCATTGTTGTGTCAGTAAACACTTTTGTTATTCTCACGTGACGGCCGTTCCATACCACGTGATTGGTTGATATGTTTATTCGCTGCGCAAGATCTCAACCTTGTTTCGAATAAAAAATATGTCGCTTTTTCGCTGCGTAATACTCACGTTCTGTGTATAACTCATCCCCCTCCCTCGCTTCTGTGGTACACTACCCGGGACAATGTGCAATTAATTATTTATTATAATTAATCATAACTTGACCAGATAGAATGTACGTCTATTGTCTATTGTCTGTCCTTTTATTTAATTATTGCAAACTGTATTGTTGTTTGACTTGAGCTACAGGATACCTTGAATTTCCCCAAGGGGATAAATAAAGTATTTATCTATCTATCTATCTAAGTACTCATTATGAAAACAACAGGTCAAACAGATCAAAATATACTGACACACAAATTAATCGCCCAAAAAAAGATGCCCGGTGTATAACAGCCTTTACGGGGAGGTGCTAGCTAGTGTGTATGTTAGAGGCGGGGACTAGTTCCAGTGTGTATGTTAGAAGCAGGGGCTAGCTCATGTGTGCATGTTGAGATAATGAGATCGTCTTGCTCCCCTTACAAACCCTTTTCATACAGAGATCCCGGACTATTGCCACAAAGAAGATATGTCCTGATACGTTACGTTGGAGGATAAATGTAATACATTTGCACATATAACGCATCATCAAAACGCCACACTCCTGTACCTGCATGCTGGCTTACCCCTTTTAAACAGACATCCATTAGGCTTGTTTATACCGCCCATGCTGGTGGAACGAAAATGACCCTAAATTCCACATTTGTAACTTTTACACAGAAGGCGAGGCGGAATGAAGCCGCAACACTCCCACAATGAAAAGACTGTGTAAATGCACCTATAGAGACACCTTTGTGTATACACACTGACACAGACACACACTTCAAACTCACTAAACTAAACTTGCATAACCCAACCGTCTGTTAGATTTAAAAGCAATTTCACAGCCATTAGGTGCACAATCCTGTTGGGATATATACATCGAGAAATCTCACACATACCTTTTGTTAAGCTTTAGCCAAAAGAGGAACAACAACAGTGACAGTTTGAACCAGAGCTGCAATGAAGCTATACGATACAGGGTAAAACACAGTAGAACACAGTATGCAGCAACAACAAGCCTACTGTGGCACATGAGCACACAGACAAGCAAAGAGGCATATATGGGCCCCGCTCTGCAGAGGCCATATGTAGTTACAAATCTCGTTACATTTATCTCTGCTTCATTCTCAAGGTCACGCAAGACACAGCCACACATTCAGGTGAGCACATTCATGGATTCTGCACATATCTATGAAAATGTCATTCCATTTGTCTTACAGCATGAACCAGAAACATATCCCCCCCTTCCACTAATTGCATCCGTCTGTCTCTGTCCACCTATCTCCCCCACTCTCCTCGTTTTATCTGCTGTTAGTTTTACTAACACCATCTGGGAACCTTTCAGCAGATTCAAATGGTATCAACAGCGTCCTTTCACACACACACACACACACACACACACACACACACACACACACACACACACACACACACACACACACACACACACACACACACACACACACACACACACACACACAGGCCTTGATTAATGGACAGGGCTTAGCGACGGAGAGCGAGCAAGAGACAGACAGACAGAGAGAGAGAGATGAATACAACCTCCATAAAGATTGTCAATCCCCTGTCAATCCCCCTTTATTATTATCATCATTATTTGTATTTTTTTTATGATATATATTGTGGCAGCCGAGGGGGACGACCCAGAGGAGTGCTAATAGAAGCGCGATATCACCGGCTGCCCAGGAAGGATGGCATGCCCATATTAGGAGTTCCGGTGACATCAGCATCCAACGCAACACACCTGTGGAGACTTACCGGGAGAGCTGCACCAGCGAATCAGAGGAGAATCACTCCACTACATAGACGGAGCGGACAACACATCGGGAGAGAGACGTTGGAGGAGAACGAATACGAGAAGGAAGAAGAGAGTGACGAGGAAGAAGGAGAAGACCGCTGTTGAAACGACCCTTGCATTGTATGACTACCCCACGGATATCGACCCCCGCCTGCCTGAGAACCGCGCACCTGCCTACGCCCTGGACCTTGCGAGAATTCACCTTCGTATACCGACCTCTGGACATGCACGACGACTATTCTTGTGGATCATGGACTGGCTAAGATTGCGCATTTCCCCTACCCCTTTCCCCACTCAACTCTCAGTATAGCCGTGTTTTGAATCGCATTTCTCTGTAGTGGACATTGAAATTCTTACGTTCAGTCAAGTGACTACACTATTTTCCCCTCAGTGTGTCACAATATATATATATAAACTCAGCATCAATGAAAACTTAATACTGGTAATTTTTTATGTGTGGTCGGATTTTTTTGATGTAGGTACTTGAACTTTTATATTCGGTTAGTATGGATATTTTTCTGATGAGTTTTGAAAGAAATCAACAAAAAGTTGATTTCAATTTCATAATTTTATTGACATTTAACAATGACATACCCAATTTCAATATCTCATGTTACCGCCATTAGCATCAAGACAGGCCACAGAACGTCTACGCATTGACCGTATAAGACGTCCAACATTGTCCTGGGGTATGTTTGCCCATTCCTGGTGCAACGCATCCACCAGTTCCTGGCGATTCCTGGGCGGAGGCACACGTCGAGAGACATGTCGTCCCAGCTGGTCCCAGAGGTGCTCAATGGGTGAAAGATCCGGCGAGTATGGCGGCCAGTCCAGCACATCGATGTTCTGTTGCTCGAGGTACGCTGTGGTGACACGTGCAGCATGCAGGCGGGCGTTATCCTGCTGCAGAATGCTGATCTCAGGATGATTCCTGATGAACGGGCCACACCATAACACCCGCACCACACCATCGATCGTGCTGACGCACGCAGCACCTCTCCCCAGGGCGGTGCCACACCCGCTGACGTCCGTCGCTCCTGTACTGACAGAATCTGGACTCATCAGAGAAGAGGACTCCACGCCAGCGTGCCTGAGTCCAGGGTAGGTGGCGCCGAGAGCTGGCGACATTCATTGGTCAGGACAGTTCCAATTTTGGGTCTTCTGGCCGCTAAGTTGGCAGAATGCAGGCGGCGACGTATGGTACTGATGCGTGGTTGGCGCCTGCCTGGAGTCTCGGCAGCCGTCTGGGCAGCCGTCTGGAACCTGTCCCGCAGGTGCTGCATCACAATGTAACGGTCGTCGGCCTCAGTCGTCACTCTTTCGCGTCCAGGACATGCTCTATCCCTCAGACTGGGTTTCGTTGAACCGGCGTCTCAAGGTCATTATTGTGGGTGGAGAATAACCCATTCTACGGGCCACCTGTCGAATCGACAGTCCACCCTCCAACAGACCCAGAGCTCGATGTCGGTCGTTCTGATAGGCGAGGCATAATGGCATCCAGGACAATGAAGTCTTTTTTTCAACATGGCTTTTTATAGAGAACAAGAACCAATCCCAAAAGCTCACAGGATCGGCAGCAAACACGACATTGCTCTAATTGCAATGCAGGTGCAGTCAGGTGTGACCGTAGGTCAATGGCAAAACAACCACCCAGACTTCACTTGTTTTGCTCATTACTACGCAAGTATGCGTAGTAAATACAAATACTAAACTCTAAGCTAAAACTAGAGTGGTATTGTAAGTGTTAAGTTTTGATTGATGCTGAGTACTGTATATATTATATATATTGCGGCACACTCCCCTATATTGTGGAGTGTGTCCACCCACTTAAGTTAGTAATCACCGATCCCACACCAATCTTCAATGTAAACAGGCTTTATTTACTCCAAAGGGGGAGGGAAAGTGCAGGGTTATTATAGCCAAGTCCGTTATTCTGATACCAATGTCGTAGTCCGTCAGCAGGGGTTCTCACACCAGGAAGTGGTCTCAGGGGGTCCAGGGCAAGGCAGGCGGGAGGGTCGTCAGGCAGGCAAGGGTCGGTACATAAGACGGGTTCTCAGACGATCAGAAGGTCAATGCACACAGCCACTTCTTTTATCTCTACAGAACTGTCTTTCTCTCAACTCTTCCTCCTCCTTCTCCTTCTTCTCCTCCTCCTCCTCCTCCTCCTCCTCTTTCTCTCCCACGTCCGCTCCTTCTTCCTCTCCCACTTCCACTTCCAACACGTCCTCCTCCTCTTCCAACTCTCTCGAACTCCCCACCACCCAGGTCCCCTCCTATTTATTGTCTGCAGGCCGGCCATTGATTGGCTGCCGCCTAGTTCCTTCAATGAGGCGCAGCCCATTTCACGAAGGCTGATTGCCTCTCTCCATATTCTCCTCGGCTCCCTCTGGGGGCCGAATGGGGAATTGCGGTTCCCCCGACTGTCGTCCACACTCTTTAGTCAACCCCTCAGTGGCCACATACCCTCCCCCTCAGCTCCGACCCGGAGGGAGGGGGGCTCAGCCCCTCAAGGCGTCTCTCCGGATGTCTGGGGCTTCGCCCGTGGGGCCACGTCGGGGCGTATCTCCCCTTGCCGGGTGGTCCCCTCCGCGGATGGCCCGTCTCCTGCGCCGGTCCCCGGTCCATCTGCTGCGCCGGTCCCCGGTCCGTCTGCTGCGCCGGTCCCCGGTCCGTCTGCTGCGCTGCCTCCCGGGTAGTCCGCTGAGCTGCCTCCCGGGTAGTCCGCTGCGCCGCCTCCCGGGTAGTCCGCTGCGTCGCCTCCCAGGTAATCCGCTGCGTCGCCTGCTGCTGCTGCGACGCCTCCCGGATCATCCTCTGCTGCTGCACCGCCCGGGTCGTCTGCTGCTGCGCCGCCGCCGCCGCCTGAGATGCCTCCCACTGGGCCTGCGGCCCTCAGCTGGGCCTGGAGCTCTTCAGCCTGCTCCAGGGCCTGATGCTCTCGCTGGCCGGCGGCCCTGTGCTGGGCCTGCTCTGCCGTCAGCTGGGCTTGGAGCTCTTCGGCCTGCTCCAGGGCCTGCTGCTCTCGCTGGCCGGCGGCCCTGCGCTGGGCCTGTTCCACCGTCAGCTGGGCCTGGAGCCCTTCAGCCTGCTCCAGGGCCTGCTGCTCTCATTGGCCAGCGGCCGTCAGCTGGGCCTGGTCCACCGTCAGCTCGGCCTGGAGCCCTTCAGCCTGCTCCATTGCCTGCTGCTCTCGTTGGCCAGCGGCCATCAGCTGGGCCTGGAGTTCCTTCGCCTGCTCCAGGGCCTGCTGCTCTCTTTGGGCGGCGGCCGTCAGCTGGGCCTGGAGCTGTTTGGCCTGCTTCAGGGCCTGCTGCTCTCTTTGGGCGGCGGCCGTCAGCTGAGCCTGGAGCTCTTTGGCCTGCTTCAGGGCCTGCGGCCGTCAGCTGGGCCTGGAGCTCTTTGGCCTGCTCCAGGGCCTGCTGCTCTCTTTGGCCGGCAGCTGTCAGCTGGGCCTGGAGCTCTTTGGCCTGCTCCGCCGTCAGCTGGGCTGCGGCATTCTCCGCCGTCAGCTGGGCCTGGAGCCCTTCAGCCTGCTCCAGTGCATGCTGCTCTCGTTGGCCAGCGGCCATCAGCTTGGCCTGGAGCTCTTTAGCCTGCTCCAGGGCCTGCTGCTCTCGTTGGCCAGCGGCCATCCTCTGGGCCTGCTCCGCTGTCAGCTGGGCCTGGAGTTCTTTGGCCTGCTCCCGGGCCTGCTGCTCTTGCTGGGCTGCGGCCTTCAGCTGGGCCTTTAGCTGGTCTGCGGCCTTCAGCTGGTCCTGGAGCCCTTTGGCCTCCTTCCGGGCCTGCTCCTCCTGCTGGGCTGTGGCCTTCAGCTGGGCCTGGAGCCCTTTGGCCTCCTTCCGGGCCTGCTCCTCCTGCTGGGCTGCGGCCTTCAGCTGGGCCCCCAGTTGGTCCTGGAGCCCTTTGGCCTCCTTCCGGGCCTGCTCCCTCCAGCATGGCCGCCACTCGCTCCATCATCTCCTTGACCTGCTGGCCCATTTCCTCCTTCTGCTGCTGGAGCTCATGGCGTAGCTGCCGTACCTGCTCCCTGGCCAGGTCGTCCTCCTCCTGGAGGGAGATGGCCTTCTCCTGGACTTGTGGGCCCGCCCCGGCAGCAGCCCCAGCCCTCTGCTTTCTGGCAGCCTTCTTCTTTTGCTGGTGGGTCTTAACAGGGGGCTCGTCATCCAGGCCGCTACACAGAAAGTCATTAAACCGGGCCCCCACATCCATGGTGGCTTAGTGTGGGGATTTATTATCTTCAGTTTTACTTAAGTTGCCCGCATTCTCCACCATATGTGGCACACTCCCCTATATTGTGGAGTGTGTCCACCCGACTGAAGTTAATAATCACCGATCCCACACCAATCTTCAATGTAAACAGGCTTTATTTACTCCAAAGGGGGAGGGAAAGTGTAGGGTTATTATAGCCAAGTCCATTATTCTGATACCGTTGTCGTAGTCCGTCAGCAGGGGTTCTCACACCAGGAAGTGGTCTCAGGGGGTCCAGGGCAAGGCAGGCGGGAGGGTCGTCAGGCAGACAAGGGTCAGTACACAAGACAGGTTCTCAGACAATCAGAAGGTCAAGGCACACAGCCACTTCTTTTATCTCTACAGAACTCTGTCTTTCTCTCAACTCTTCCTCCTTCTCCTCCTCTTCCTCCTCTTTCTCTCCCACGTCCGCTCCCACGTCCGCTCCCGCTCCCACTTCCACTTCCAACACTTCCACTTCCACTTCCACTTCCAACACATCCTCCTCCTCTTCCAACTCTCTCGAACTCCCCAACACCCAGGTCCTCTGCTATTTATTGGCTGCCGCCTAGTTCCTTCAACGAGGCGCAGCCCATTTCACTAAGGCCTCTCTCCATATTCCTGTCTCCTCGGCTCCCTCTGGGGGCCGAATGGGGAATTGCGGTTCCCCCGACTGTCGTCCACACTCTTTAGTCGGCCCCTCAGTGGCCGTCTGCCACAATATGTTTTTATTTCATTTTTTTTTTTTTTTTTGTAAAAACATATATTTTCCGTTTTATTGTATCTTATTTGGTACTTTTGTATTTGGTATTTTTCTTAATTTTGTACTTTTACTGTATATATTTAGCTCTTTATTGGCAATGTAAATGTATGTTTCCCATGCCAATAAAGCTCTTTAAATTGAATTGAGAGAGAGAGAGAGAGAGAGAGAGAGAGAGAGAGGGAGAATAAGATAAAACAAAAGGTGAGGGCATGTTCATTTGAAGGAGTAAGAGGGAAGGTGAGAAGTTTGAGGTGTGTGTGTGTGTGTGTGTGTGCGTGCGTGCATGTGTGTGTGTGTGTGTGTGTTTGTGTGTTTGTTTGTGGGTTTCCTACCATTCTGGACGTCCAGTATGTGGTGCTTGTCCAGGGTCCAGCCCCCCATGTTGGAGGCGTCTAGTTCATATCCCTGCAGGAAAGCTGTCCTCTTCTCCCAGAGGATGAGGTCCAAGCAGGACTCATACTCATAGCCCACAGACACTAGAGAGAGAGAGAGAGAGAGAGAGGCTGTCAGTGTTTTTCATATTCCTCCCACAATGTTGTGTTAAACATGTCCTGGGAAAATGCATGTTACGTAACTAAACGTACATTAAAATATCATAACATTTGAGTGAATGCCAATATATGACTCTCACCTCACTGCACCCTTACAACACACATGCGACACACATGCATGCAAGCAAGCACACACAAACACACGCACGCACGCACGCACGCACGCACGCACGCACGCACGCACGCACGCACGCACGCACGCACGCACGCACGCACGCACGCACACACACACACACACACACACAATCATACACGCACAACAGACTCCTGTATGCCAAGTGAAATCTCTTTCATGGATGACACCAGCTGTTTGTGTGTGTGTGAGCAGTGGCGACCACACCAGCTGTGTGTGTGCGTGAACATTAAATTTAGAAGAGAAGGGACTTCACAGCTATTCTCAGTTTGAATGGGGTGGTGGGAGGATAAGGGGTGACAGGAGAAAGCATTAACCATGTTTCACACAAGAAACAGACATACAGAGTGAAGTGGGGAAGATCAAGAGATACTTTAGCGGCCGATGATGCCATGACTCTTAGTCAGGAAGGATAAGACAATAAAGACATCGCTGAACATCCCGCAGCATGTGTTGCTTTGTGGTCCGACTCCACAAGCAAAACACAATGACGTGACAAAGAACATTGAAAGAGTGAATGAGAAAGGGGCTGACTTAAGGGACAGTGCTTGGGGGTTTTCCCTCATTGGCAATGCACTTCCTCCACAATGCAGGGGTACACTTTATAACATGAAATATCAGCTATGCGTTATGCCACAGTAGTAGGAGGCACTGTTGCTTTGGCTTGAACGACAAGCACACTTTTGCAAAGGTTGGATGTTTCTTAAGACTAATGTTTCAAACAGGCTTTTGGTGAGCACTATGTTGGCTGTACTGTGTTGTATGTCTTTCTATGTTCTGTTCTGTTCTGTTCTATGTTTCTCATCATGTCCCTTATCTATGTTTGCATTGTTTTATGCCTGTGAAGCTCTGGAGTGTGTGTGGTTGGTGGATGGTTTAAGCAGCCTCACCTGGCCCAAGTTAGAATCTGGGGCTTTGAATTGCCAAGGAATCGTCAATGAATGGCCACAGGTTAAACCCGGCGATCACCACACACACTTGAGGAGCACTAGCATGCTAGCATTGCAGCTGCTTTGCCTACAAACAACTACAAACTCTGTAATAAACCGGTTTATTCAACATATACCAGTGAGTGTCCTGTTTGTCGGTGGAGCCCCATATGGAGCCCCATGTGGTATAGTCACAGAAGCACTAAATGCTGCTATATAAATAAACTGTATAACTAAACTATATACCATCCATCCATCCATTTGCGTCCACTTATCCGGGGCCGGGTCGCGGTGGCAGCTGTCTAAGCAGGGCCCCCCAGGCTTCCTTCTCCCCAGCCACGCTCTCTAGTTCCTCCTGGGGGATCCCGAGGCGTTCCCAGGCCAGACGAGATATATAATCTCTCCAGCGGGTTCTGGGTCTGCCACGGGGTCTCCTCCCAGTTGGACGTGCCCGGAAAACCTCCAAAGGGAGGCGCCCGGGGGGCATCCTAATCAGATGCCCGAACCACCTCAGCTGACTCCTTTCGATGCGGAGGAGCAGCGGCTCTACTCCGAGCTCCCTCCGGATGTCTGAGCTCCTCACCCTATCTCTAAGGCTGAGCCCAGCCACCCTGCGGAGGAAACTCATTTCGGCCGCTTGTATCCGCGATCTCATTCTTTCGGTCACTACCCAAAGCTCGTGACCATAGGTGAGGGTTGGAACGTAGATGGACCTGTAAATCGAGAGCTTCGCCTTCCGGCTCACCACAACGGACCGGTACAGCGCCCGCATTACTGCAGATGCTGCACCAATCCGTCTGTCCATCTCCCGCTCCATTTTGCCCTCACTCGTGAACAAGACCCCGAGATACTTGAACTCCTTCGCTTGAGGCAGCAACTCACTGCCAACCCGGAGGGAACACTCCACCGTTTTCCGGCAGAGAACCATGGCCTCAGACATGGAGGTGCCAACTCTCATCCCGACTGCTTCACACTCGGCTGCAAACCGCCCCAGTGCATGCTGGAGGTCACGGTCTGATGTAGCCAACAGAACCACATCATCTGCAAAGAGCAGAGATGCAATTCTGAGGTCCCCAAACCGGACACTCTCCTCACCTCGGCTGCGCCTTGAGATTCTGTCCATGAAGATCACGAACAGAACCGGTGACAAGGGACAACCTTGGCGGAGTCCAGCACCCACTGAGAACGTGCTTGACTTTGTGCCGAGAATACGGACGCAGCTCGCACTTTGTTTGTACAGGGACCAAATGGCACGTACCAACGGCCCCGGTACCCCATACTCCCGTAGTACCCCCCACAGGATTCCCCGGGGTATAAACTATATACTTACTTACTAACTAGGCCTATCAATTCCTCCTTCCTTCCTTAATCTCTTGCAGCTACATCACATTGGCAGCATGATCATTTATCAATGTCAGCTGTCTAACTGTTCTGTTAACGGCAGGACCACACACACAGATCTTAATGAGCTATTACAAAATCATGAGCATTTTGATGTTTCTGAGTTGACCAAATTAATTGGCCTCTTCATCATGATTTGGTCCAGTTATCATAGAGAGTCAATCTACCATGCAATACATCTCTCTCTCTCTCTCTCTCTCTCTCTGTCTCTCTCTCTCTCTCTCTCTCTTTCTCTCTCTCTCTCTCTCGCTCTCTCTCTCTCTCTCACGCACACACAAATTGATTACTAGGCATTAGTTCTTAATCCATTAAGCTACAATACAATTAGGCAGTAAAAAAGAAAGTTAGGGAAAGGGGCTCTACTAGCTTATTATCAACAGTCAAACCTGATAGAGCTCAGGGATAGAGGGATTAGCATGCTATATTAACTCTGCAATTATGTTCCATTATGAAAGTGGTCCAATCACTGACCACTCAAGAGGGCTAGGACAGTAGGGAGACTTGGTCTCAGCATCTGCAAGCTTGACTCAATGGAAAATGAAAGGGTCATTTTCTAAAAACATTTTTATAATGTAAGTGATGGTTTTACAGCAAGCCTAGCTACTCTAATGTACACACAGTCACATCGTAGAACTGCCCCACTCAGTCTTTAGCTTTCCTGAAAAGTGGATACTTCTTAAGGCCCCGTATCCACACAACGGCTTTTTCCAATTGGTCCCGATGAGGAGAGAGTGTATGCAGCAGCATGTGGCCGTCTGGAGAAAAAAACACTTTTTTCAGTGTTCCCACATTTTTGTGCGTCCTTTTCAGAAAGGCGCTGGTGCCACCTACTGTATATGTCCACATATACAGACGAGGTCTTATTCCCCACATGCATATCTTGTGCTTTTATCACTCATGGAGGATTAATAATAAGAAGTTATCGCTACAATGTTGAGCTAGGAGCTTAGGAGGTAAGCTAGTTGTCATAGAAACAGTGAACAAAGCATGGAGGCGCAGTGCACAAGCGCTTCAACCCAGTGCTTCCCAGTGCTACTTATGCCAGAAAAAGATGCTATGTGGACAGAGGCCCGAAGAGTTTGGGGATTTTTTTGTTGAGATAGGCATTTTTAAGTACAAGGTTAGGGGTCCGGTCATTGCATCCTAAAGTCCGACCTGTGAAGCACTTTCATATGATAATGTTGTCTGCAAGGAATCTTGATTCAACTGGTCTATGCTCTGTCACATCCATCCATCCATCCATCCATTCTTGTCCGCTTATCCGAAGCCAGGTCACGGTGGCAGCAGGCTAAGCCGGGCCCCCCAGACGTCCTGCCCAGCAACGCTCTCCAGTTCCTCCTCAGGGATCCCGAGGCGTTCCCAGGCCAGATGAGAAATATAATATCTCCAGCAGGTTCTGGGTCTGCCCTGGGGTCAGATGTGTGTGGAAAACCTCTAAAGGGAGGTGCCCGGGGGGCATCCTAATCAGATGCCCAAACCACCTCAGTTGACTCCTTTCGACACAAGGAGCAGCAGCTCTACCCCGAGCTCCCTCCGGATGTCTGAGCTCCTTACCCTATCTCTAAGGCTGGGCTTTTGCTTCGGCGACTGCTGAAGCCGCAGCCCTTCTGGCCTCCCGGTACTCTGAACTGCTGCTCGGTGCATGAGCACACACAACAGTCAAAGCCTTCCCCCCAACAACTTGCAGTCACATGGAGGCAACTCTCTTATTCACCTGGGAGAACTCCAACACAGCGGTGCTCAGCTGGGGACTTGTGAGTATCCCCACACCTGCCCGGCGCCTCACACTCTGGGCAACTCCGGAAAAGTAGAGAGTCCAGCCCGTCTCCAGGAGTTTGGTTCCAGAACCGGTACTGTACGTGGAGGTGAGCTCAACCATATCTAGTTGGTACCTCTCCACCTCTGCTGGTGCAGAGGTGGAGAGGTGGAACGTCACATCACCCCACAAGTGATGTGACGTTCCACATCCCTAGAACGGAGATGCCGGGGATCTGCATGCCCAGGACCCTACCTTTGCCTGCCACCCAGTTTGCAATGCACCCAACCTCAATTACTCTCCCTACAGTGTGGTGAGCCCACAGGGAGGCCACTCCATGTCGTCTTTTTGGGCTGAGCCCGGCCGGGCCCGTGACCACCAGACAATCCCCTCCCAGGTATGGCTCCATGTTTCCCTCCTGGGCGAGGTGATACAGTTCTTGGGATGCCTTTTCATGTTAGGATCTTTGAATAGCTCTTAGGTTGGCCCCTCCCCTGGGACCACTTTGCCTTGGGAGACCCTACCAGGGGCTATTGCCCTGGACAACACAGCTCCCAGGGTCACCGGGGCACACAAACACCCCCACCGCGATAAGTTAGCGATTCTTTTCACCTTCAGCAGAAATCTCTTTTGCCTTCACACAAGTGGATAGAGCCAAAGGGTTTTACATTTTACAACTACAACTACATGTAATGTTTGCTCACCGATTGCTTCCGACAGTCCATAAACACGTTGGCTGTAGGCATCCGTCTTGTCCCAAATGAAAGTGTAGGAGAGGTTGGGCTGGGCCGGAAACCACTTCTGGAAGAGGCGACCGACTACTGCCACCATCAGATGAACCTACGCAAAAGAAAGATTCATTATCAGATGTCGTGTTACTGTGACTGGGCCAATACATACAAAAAGAAAAAGGTACTAATGTCAGAATCATGAATTCCTTCTGGGACTACATGCACAAATCGCTTTAAATTGCCAGTGTATAGACTTAAAATATGAGCTCTTCCCTGACTCTCTGTTGCGTCGAAAAGCCTGTGGGATGACTTCTATTATATTTGAATCCGGTCGGTTTTCCCAGGAAAAAGGAAGTTGACGTGTATTAATAATTACTAAGTAACATTTTTTTCTGAACATTTCTGATTGTCTCAACCCACGGAGTTCGCACTCCAGTGCTCTGAATGCACAACCTTGAGCAGGCTGTAATGGTTTGATGTTGTGTATATATGCTCATACCTTCATCAGGTTGAAAGGTACAGTTGATTGGGTCATGGTGACTTTGAGGACCGGCTTGTAGCCCGCTGCTCTGGAGCTCAGGTACACAAGGTTCAGGTCACTTCCTGGTATCGTTGTCTCTTCCTGCAACACCTATAGAGGAAAAAGAGAAAAAATGCAATATACTTACTTAAGCAACACACCTCCACCTGACAAGCAACACACCTCCACCTAACAAGCAACACCACACCTCCTACTATCAAGCAACACACCTCCACCTAGCAAGCAACACACCTCCACCTAACAAGCAACACACCTTCTACTATCAAGCAACACACCTCCACCTAGCAAGCAACACACCTCCAACTAACAAGCAACACACCTCCAACTAACAAGCAACACACACACAATAAATGGAAACATTTATTAACACACAAATTCATGGAAATAAATAACCAAATAATTAAATACATATAATACACACAGTACATAGCAACCACCTCACACTATGTGCAGGCAGCCAGGAGGGACTATTTTATTATTAATTAATTATTAATATTATTAATAAAAATAATTTAAATTCGAGAGCATCTAGTTCTTTCTTTCAAATTGCCATACTTGGTGACCGTTTTATAAACTATCCTCCACTGTGATATAATAACCATATACTGGTATATACTGTAAGTGCATATATATACTGTATATATATAACACACACACACACACACACACACACACACACACACACACACACACACACACACACACACACACATACACACTCACAGGGTGTAGCAGCCTCTCCTTGGCCTTTTGATGCCTATGGTGAATATAGTTATAGCGTGTGTGTGAAGTCCTTGCTACTGTGATCCCTGCTTGCAGTGCAGACGTGCTCCACTCTCCACTCCAATTGGAGTGTGTGTGCATGTCACTGAGCATCTCTGAGTTCCACTCTCTCTCCTTCTATACTTAGACATGAATACATGCGTGTGTCCTTGCACTCTCCTAGTCCCGAATTGTCTGCATATTTAAGATGCAGGTATGAGTGAGGGATTTGCATGTGTGTGTGTTTGTGGTGTGTGTGTGAGAGAGACAACGCGTATGTCCTTGCATCGAACATTAAGGTAATTCAAGTGGACTAATTAACTTCCCTGTCGGACGTGTAATTGGGCATAGCGCCACCTCTGGCGGCGTTTCACAGCGCGGAAATACGAGGTCACATGACTGATGAAATATGAAGAGTTGTGTAGTAGTCTAGTGTGGGGGGGTCCAAGACACCTCATTTTGCCCCACCCCTGTGGAGTTGGAAGGGCAAGGATTTGTTTAACTGGTTTGATATCCGCGTGTGGGGGGGGGGGGGGGCGGGCTGAGATCTTCAATTCACTTCAAAGGATCTGTGATCAAGGATGACCAGGTTTTAAAAATGTTTGTTGTTTCTAAATATATGCACAATATGTACATAATGTGGACAATATCGAGTTATTCTTATTCAACAAAATGCCAAATTGAAGGTTGCCGAAAATGGGTCTCTTCCTGACATGATGTCTATCAGACAGTTGCTGCGACCAGTTTGTAAAAAAAATATTTATTTTACAATAAAGAGATAATATACTGTATATAATTGACATATAATCTACTTGTATTCATTTAACATTCGGCTACTTGGAGAAATGTTTGGTGGGTAGAGTCTTCATACTCCTGCATGTTCCCAGGACCTAGTGTGGACCACCAACCCAACAGCAGGATGGTCAGTCTTGCCTTGCTGTTGGGTTGGTGTAGTGCAGGGGTACTCAAATACAAATCTTAAAGGTCCACATAGAAAATGTTCAAATGTCCGTTTATTAAGGTCAGACAAGATTTAAAAAAAGATCTAATTAAAATATTACATTAAATTAAATAAAACATAAAATGACATATAAAATGTCATTAAATAGGATCTACAAATCACCATTCCCCCAATCCCCCCAAACGGTTCACACACTGAACGTGAAACAAATCCAGAACTATTGCACATTGTGTCAAACATTGTTTAATGAGAGAAGTGACACCTTTGGTCTGTTGCCAAGACTTTGAACTTTGTGACATAGATGTAACAAGAATTCAGCTTGCAGCTTGATATGACGATTTCATCCCATTGATTTTTGTGGTTCTTCGCTCTGAATTTTGAGGAAAGGTCACTTCAAAATAACTGTTTTGTTTCATAGTGATGCTGCAAATTGCAACTCTTCACAAGAGTTCCTTGGCATATTAGGCACATCGGATTGATGCTCGCTGGAGGGGGGATGAACACTTTGAATTGCCGATTTTCACTGTCAACTTTTCTTTTACTGGCCACCTTTGAACATGCCATTTTAAATTGACTCGCGTTTGAAATCTAGGCTACTAACTGCTGACAAAACTAGCTGCGCTGTCCCGTGGCTCTATGACGTTGTGTCTGCAACGCATCGCTGTCATGGAGACCACGGGATGCTGAATGTGATTGGACCAAAGCAGAGGAGACGTCCTCCTCACACAGACAGTGGAGCAGTCGGGCATTCGGAGCGCTGCTGAAAAATGTGCCTCTATGAGTCATAGAGATGTCTCGCAGATAATACAAATAACATAAGAAACACATAAGAAAAGTATAATTTGCTCAGAGTCTGGAGATGGTTGTGGTTCGGTCAGGATCTGGACCAGAGTCCGGACTTTGAGGATTGCTGGTGTAGTGTGAACTCTGAAGTTTGCCCAGACGATACAAGTCAGGTAGTGGAGAGCAACCATAAATTAATGATCATGCTGCACTTCAACTGGTGAGCAACTATGTGAACGTGGTGATATTTCCACTTGGAGTATTGTTATAATTCCCACTTAAAACAAAGTTGCTTACTTTTGTTATGCCACAAACAAGTCACTGTGTGTGGTCAGTGTGTTGTAAGCACCATGTTTATATAGCATTGTACGTAAATGCCCTCAAAACATTCAAACCACACTACGATTTGACACGAGAACATCCTGATATGCCATGCAAGTGGCTAACTAGCCACTTGCTAGTTAGCCACTTGCTACTCACACTACTCCAACTAACCAGTTCACACCACTCCAACTAACCAGTTCACACCACTCCAACTAACCAGTTCACACTCCAACTAACCAGTTCATACCGCTCCAACTAACCAGTTCACACCACTCCAACTAACCAGTTCACACAACTCCAACTAACCAGTTCACACCACTCCAACCATCCAGTTCACACCACTCCAACTAACCAGTTCACACCACTGCAACTTCCTTGGGGACGTTCTAAAACAGCTTCATCACGGCACAGATATTTGCTGTGACCTGGACTTGACCAGTCCCTTGCTGTTCATTGTGTGTTGCTCACAGATTCCTTCCTCCTGTTATTCCCCCTATGAAGCGGCATGTATATCTTGACTGGCCACTTCCATGGATGCAAAGCGCCAAACCCCTCAAGGCAGTACTAACCTAATGGGATGAGGAGCATGCACCGCGTATCCATTAATAGAACAACCATTACTGGTGGTGGCTGTTGACGTTTTATGTGGACATGTCCCTTATTAAAGGAGCTAACTACATATATATTTATATTTTCGGGGAGATAATTCCAATTTCGACTGTAGTAGAAAAGCAACAGATTGTTGTTACATTTGAATAGTTAGACATTATTATTACCCTACGTTTCTTTATTGGCCACCTTTAATCACCTTTGCTCAGAACAAACACCAGGACTCTGATGAAGACAAACACACAATACCGCAGTGGGTCCAGCGCATAGCGCGTTGAAGTGCTGACACACCGTACTCACACAGAGACAGACAGATGCAGTCATATAGTCATATTCTGCAATGTGTACCCCGATACAGACACACACACACAGACACACACACAGCAGAAAAGTCACCAAACGTGTGGAAATGCACATACAGTTGGCATTGTGCACACGGCAGCGTGTGAAAACACAGCAGAATGATCTTGTATTGTTCTGCTATCCATTCTCCTCCTTTATATGTAACATATCTTCCTCCCACAGATGAATGCGTAGCACACAAGGATAACATTATGACGCCTAAGCAATTACAGCATTGCTCCGTGGTGAGCCTTATATCTGCTTAGGGAAATATGCTATTAGGTGCTTCTGAAAGAAATGTGACATGGGATGCAGTGCACTGTGTGCATATGTGTGTGTGTGCTCACGTGTGTGTGTGTGTGTGAGAGAGAGAGAGAGAGAGTTCATATATTTATGTATATTAATATGCACCTAACTTGTAGCTGAAACGTCATGCAATCATCAGCAAAATGTAATCACTTGGCAGATAATGCTGATTACATGTCCTGCGGCAATGTTAATAAACCTATTTCAGTAACCTATTTTTGATTAGATAATGTAATATTAAAATGTAATATTACACTGCTACATTACATACAGGTTATTAAAATAGGTGATTAATACTCATCTTTTTTCTTCTTCAACTGATAAAATGGGAGATAAACGAGAGCTCATTCCACCCAGAGGTCAAATCTGAGCGTGTCTTGTCAGAGTGTGTGCTGAGCGTGTCTCCCAGGGATGTAGTGGACAACCTACCAAGACACTGAGGCGCTGCACCCTACATACTCCATCTCCTTCTGTAGCTCACACTGAAGAAGATAGTATACTGACTGCTTGAATTTGGACAGCATTTTATCACAATTATTTAAAGATGAAAAAAAAGATATGGAGACTTTTCAAAAGAAACAGGGCAATGGTTGCATAATTCTATGATTTGCATGTGCTGTCTTAGATCCCCAATTAAACAAAACAAACGGCAGACACTAGACACGTTTCCATCAGTCCAGGAGATTGTTGCATTGTTGTCTTAAAATAAACTGAAACAGGTCTGACAAGCACTGTTTGCTGCTGCTTGCTTTGATCACGATACCTAACCACTGTGATGTTGGATGATTCTTGTTCCAGAAACAGCTTTGTGATGCAAGGACACGCAGGAGCATGATGGAAGTCAAAGGCATTGAAAGCTATTCATCTGCCGGTTGCTAAAAACATGATGAGCACAAAACTCAACCAAAAAACGGCTTTGGACTTTTTATAAGAAAGAGAAAACTGGAATCCTCTCCGCATATACTGTGTGTATATATGTACATCTCTGCATATGCATCTCATGTGATACAAAAAATAACATGAGACAAATTGGTAATTAATAAAACAATGGCAATAAATAAATGATGTAGCTGGGATGGCTTGTGGGAAGACAAAGCGGGAGGAAACAGATCAAACGCGTGCTGGATGTCCACAGGAGCCACGCTCTGGGGAATATGGAGAGGCACATGTTTTCTTTCCCACGTTTGACTTTTTGTTCCGTTCTGTGAAGTTTACACCCCAAAACCACCGTCAAATAAAAAGAAAGATACAAAAAAAGCATGGTGGAAATGCTGCTAAATTGGATACGCTGGTAACTTGGATATGGATATGTACTAAATGTAAATGTATGCTAAATGTGAAAAAGCCAAAAAAAAATCAATTACTGGTTGGAAAACAATGGCAGTTGCACAAGCAGAAGTCCTAACAATATATTGACTCAAACTTTACAATCATTGTGGTTCCAGTTATCTGGCTTGGATGCTAATCTGTCGTCAAAGGAGTCATGTATGTGGAGCAAAGAGGTGCAAGACACACATAATAATAATAATAAGCATAAAGATAATAAACACGGTAAGAACATTTTTATAGAACAAAAGCAACAGCCACCAGCGCTCGTCATTCCGCGATGCATCTCAACCTCAGGATAATCACGCTAAAGACTTTAACATCATTTTTATTGGTTGCGTAGAAAGTAGCCGCTACATATTTTGTCACGCAACCTAGTACGCAACCAACGTTCTTTCCAGGTCAAATGTACTGTGTGAGTGACTGCACGAGTACACAACCATGATGTAAAGGCTTGGATGTGCTGGGTGTTGGCTCTGTACCTGAGTTTCAGGGACGATGGGTCCATCCTCGGGTGAAGTGCGGTAGCACGTGGACAACGGGGACGCCACGATGATGGGGCTGGGGCGGACAAACCCGCTCAGGTCACAGCTGGGAATATCGTTCTCCTCCTGGATATTCATTTGCAGATAAAACATGGATTTATTTGGTTTAGCACCGTATATGTAGGATTTTCTTTGGTATTTGCATTTCTAGATGGGTAGACCAATTTGACTGAATATGGACATAACCTTTTTCATGACCAGAGTGTCCATGACGTAGAAAACGTTCCATGGGACCCAGACGGTCCGGTACTGCGTGAGGAACGGTGCTCGCTGGAAACTCAGGGTCAGGGAGGCTCCGCCGTTAGCCAACAGGTCAAACCTGGATCACAGGACCCAGCATTCTACTATGACATTGTTCTTCATATCCAAGCAGACTTGGCCATGCACAGTGGTCCTCAAACTATTTTTAGTAACATATCCCCTCGAAAATATTTTTTTGTGCCCCTTTCACCAGCACAAATCATTTTAGGGAGGGACAACATTTGGGAGGTTTTTCACATAACATCTTGGAAAGTTTTGCCTTAAAAAACATGGATGGCTTACTAATATGACATGACTTTGTGGTTTCTGTCTTAACTATATCTTTTTTGCAGACTCTTTCTTTGTCCTTGTTCCTAGAACATGTCCCAAGTACCCCCTGCAAACCTTCAAAGTACCCCGAGGGGCACACGTACCCCCATTTGAGAAGCGCTGTTCAAGCACACCAACAGGCACCACATAGCAAATTATTGAGTTCAGTGTGCGACGTCACAATGATAATAGAAACCAAACAATAAAGAGTTAGTTCAAAATAAACAGTGAACTTGTGTTGTGTTGCATATCTCATGCACAGCTAGATAAACGACCAGCTCGTCAGCTGGTCTAAGTCGTTTATCTAGCTGTGCATGAGATATGTACATGTGACGGCTTATGGTAATCTATTCTATTACGTGACTAGAAGCATTGCCATGCTACATGTGCATGTGGTGTTTTTCTCCATGTCTCCGCTGGAAACGGAGGGATGTTCCCCTCTGTATGTGCACTTCAGCGTGTATGTGTGCAAATGTAGTCGTTTGTTTTGTAAGTGTGCCTGCATAGAGGCGTGCTTTGCAATGATTGATGGTATCTCCGTAAATCTATGCACTTTTAGTAGCAGTATTTTAATGGTGCACAGTTATGTCTGGTGAGAGGGGGATGAATATATATACTGTATATACTGCATATATATATATATATATATATTACCAGATATATCTTCCTTGGCCTTGACAATGTATGCTTAATAGAGTGGATTGGTGTGTACATACGTGCCGTCCTTGCGCGTGATAGTGTATCCGTGGTCGGCATATCGGACAAAGGTCACGTTGACACCTATCAGAGGCGTGCCGTCTGCTGTCAACACCTGCCCTCTGATGATGGACGCAAGGCTACAGGTAACACAGCAGAGAGGAGGAGAGAATGCAGAGTTAGCTCATGATCTAGGGTTAAAAGAACTTGTAATGTCCAAACACATGCACATTAGGGATGAACCCCAAGTATGATTTTGTTATTTGTTCATGAGAGTGCATTAAGTGACCATTTAACAGCCTACATTTAACCAGCTCTTTCTATATGGTTTCGGTTTTGTTTTAGAAGTCAGCTATTCATTGATTCAATTACAATGTGTGATGACTTAATCATATTGTATAGTCCAGTTCAAGAACTCCTATTTTCTTGATTGTCTTGATTTCATTGATTCATGTTGAGGGTTAGCTGTAACAAACGTTTCCCACTATATCTACAGATTGCTTCCAATGTCTTCCTTTCAGTTGTAGTTGTACAGCTGCCAATAGCCTTGATACACCATGCATCATGCACCACCATGTAAACCTCTTGTCAGCTGCAGTAAAACAGCCATGCACCATTTCTCTCTGTCACCATCACGCTCCCCATCTGTAATCAATCTCCTTTTCACTGTGTGATTGATGGTGGCTTTTAAAGCCTGCTCCCTTTATTTATAAATAAATAAATAAATAAATAAATAAATAAATAAATAAATAAATAAAATAAAATAAAATAAAATAAAATAAAATAAAATACAATTTAATTAAATAAATTTTTTTATAAATAAAGAGCGCAAAATCATTTAAATGGAGTGGATGACTGAGTCAGTAAATGAGCCTCTGCTTGAACATGTAGGATGCGCAGGAAAGCCGTGCTGCCTTGGCTAATGTGAAGCACAATGAGCCCTAATTGTCTCTGCAGAGCCGGGATGAGGCTGTACATCGGGATGAGGCTGTACATCCACCCCACCCCCCCCCATCCCACACACACACACACACACACACACACACACACACACACACACACACACACACACACACATTTCTAAATGCAAGGGCGTTCATGGAACACTCATTGTGTCCCAGGTTGATGGAGGATGGTGGATCCAAATTGCTGTATTGATCTTTTTGATTCACTCTGCTATTGTTCGGCCACAGAGAGACTTGGGAAACATTTGATCACCATGTTATGTGTACTCTTGGAACGGAGGTCAATTGGGTTGCATCCACTTGCTTTGTGAGGTTGCTAGGACGAGGCACAATACGTTTTTTGTAAACTACAAAACCAGAACATAAGCTGGACCGGTACCAATGTTTAGCTCTTGACGGGTGCAAAAAACACGTCTAAACTGTTCAAATGTAGCCCAGTGAGATGCACGCTAGCCATGTTAGCTGGATGCTATCGCTACTTAAGAAATCTTGTTGTACTGCCAAACTGTTGTTGCATGTTAAAATATTGTGGTCATCAGGCACTGGTACAGGCACTCTGCAGCCGACCAGTTCAGTGACATGTTTTATATCTGAACTTTGCAGCTGAATAGTTGCAGCTGAATAGAACTAAATACTGTATAGGATGACGGAATTAAATAGAACCACAGCTGCTGCCCTCTATATTTAAAAAATATTTTTGTGTTTACAATCAAAGTAAGGTACCAACAATACTATTGAATTGGTATTTGAACTAAAACCCATGTATTGTCACTGGTAGTAATCATTTCCACCCAACTTGAAGTCGCATTGCGTTACCCCAGAGTGGATAAGGACATAATATTCATAGTCGTATTCATTATGCTGAGCAGACCTAGTAAATTGCAAATGTAAGATAATAGACACGCAAGATGTGTGTGTATTTATGCTTGATGCCTTCTTGTTCTATTCATCAGTCACACTCTCCATAGTATTGTCTGTGTGAGCGGGACACATCATGCCCCACGGTTGAAGATACAAACTGAATCAATTATGTGTTCATAATTCACCACACATAAACACCACACACGCTACACATAAACACAGACACACAACAAAAAGAAAAATCAATCGCATCAATCAAACATTCATACGCAAAAGAGCCGCACAGATGTAGGGCTACCGCGATTCATCGACTTCATTGTAAGCGATGCAATGCCGCTGAAAATGCGTCGACGGTGAGATTTGGAATGGTTGCTGAGTGCGGAGAAGCACCTCTTGTCAGTGGAAGAGAGGACATGGTTCTGTGTGATCGTTCCCTTAATAAGTCTAGCCTATTCATTTTATTCATTTCTATTCAGTTTATGAAACAAAATAACAACACCTTATTAGTAGAAGGGACATTTTGCCGTTGTTGCTGCTACATATGCTTATATTACTAAAGTCAGTTTGCCACCTGAAAGCAGTCAAACTTTTTTCAATGAATGTGTTTACTAGAATCTATATATTCTTTGTTGATTGACAGTGTGTGTGTGTGTGTGTTGGGATGTATACCTTATCTAAATACTTTATTTCTGCCATTATGCTAAACACATGTCTTTGTGTAGTGAATGTACATATATAATGTTACAATAAAAGTGAATATAATTAAAGGTTTAAGTTAAAGAAACATATGGATTACTAGTATGAGTTGGCCTATTATATTAAACTTATGTATTTGTTTTTCCCCTTTCGTTATGTATTGCTCTCAGACAAAGGCAAAGCCATCTGAATTAATTTAATGTGTTTTGGGGCAAAAATGTATTGTTTAAATTAATCAATTAATTGATTCAATAATAATTAGTGGCAGGCAGCCCGACACAGAAGCATTGTGTTGTGTGTGTGGCTTCACGGTTGATCTCTCATTTACACAAAGAGACGCATTTAGGGCAGCACTCCCATCAGCATCCCCCTATCTGCTCATATAAACATCCCATAAATCAGCATGGCAACGATGGTCACAGTTAATGCACCTGTAATTTACACCCTAGGAGTGAGGGAAGAGGGGGAGGCCTGGTCATAAAGCAACGCTTGTCATAATAGCTAATGGGCTGTAAGCGCAATGCAAGGAGCACTAAAGCCACAGCTTGTCTGGATCCCTCACAGAAGCTGAGAGGAGCCTCCTCTGTGGAGTGCGGGGCTGAGACGGCCTCGCGCTCCACAGAGCAGCTCACAGCTAGGACCTGAGCACATGGACGCCCATTACACATCATCAAGCATTTAAATCAATATTTAAAAAAAGAAACACGCGAGTCAGAATTCATGAAAATTAGATGGAAAAGACAACCTCCGTTATATGGATATTTCTGTCTATTTGCCAGAAGCGAAGTTGTTTAAATCCTATTTATTTGATAGCAACTTCAAGATTTGTATTGAATTGTTATTTGAATATGATGAATTAACTAATATATTATATTAACATACAAAATGCTTCAGTCCACAGTTTAGCATTGCAGTATCACATAAATCTAATTAATGTAGGTTGGTTTGAAATATGAATTATTCATTTGTCAGCTTTCTTTTGTTCTGAATATGCTTGGACTCCAAAATATTAAATCATATATACTGTATATATATATATATATATATATATATACTGTATATATATACACAGTAGAATTGTAATATGTTGTACCCATTATAGGGTACTAAAGTAGAAACTCCTCTCATTTTGAAGTCAGAATGTGTGTGATTGTGGGTTGGGCTATTAAACTGACAATCTCTCTTTCACTCACTCACTCTCTCTCATACACAGGCCACCCTTTATATTCTTGTGATAAATCAGTTTTCCTATTATATCCCGGCAGTCGCAGTCTACGATAAAGAGAAGGGACAATTTTTATGACACAACTGCAGTGCGTACATATATCGGGAAATTGAGTCTTGCAAAAAAATGTGCCACAATGTGGACACGGCAGTAGTATAGCTGTCACACTCCCTGCCTAAGTTATGACATATTTTCACTTTGTGGCCTTCTCTCTCCATTTTAGATGATTTAATGTACTTTTATTCCTCGCTGTCATTTTTTCCCCCAACGTTCTACTCTTTATCTATGTATTTTTCTCCTTTGGTACACTTTTTGTGAAAGGCACTTCAAGAACAGATGCCACATTAGGCAAACGCCTGTCTCTACAATGCACCCTGACATCTCCCAGATACACACTGGCAGACGGTGGCCAGCTAATTCCAAATAGTGTATTTCATCACATACAGTAAAGCCTCATAAAGTGTCAATTCCTAATATTAGTGTACATTCTTAATATAAATGTGTGGGTTATAAATGCACAGGACAATGAAGCATAAATCCCAGATATGGTCTCACCTCTTGTTGAAGGGGTTGTCCGCTGTGATTACATGGGTAGACTCTGGGCCCAGCAGGAAGTGGATCCTCTGGTAAAAAGATCTGGCGACCTGAGGATCACACACACACGCACGCACGCACGCACGCACGCACGCACGCACGCACACACACCACACACACACACCACACACACACACACACACACACACACACACACACACACACACACACACACACACACACACACACACACACACACACACACACGGCATTATCACACATGTGCTTCCATTATCATACCCTATGCTTCAACCTCACATATTTACATGAGTGGCACACAACACGACAATGTGTTCACCTAAACAGCATGAGCATGTCTCGTGTGTGTATTTTTGTGGGACAACAACTGGATATGAACCACAAGGACACACAAATGTTTTGACAATATTATCAGTTGTACATGCCACATAGTGTTGTGGGGAAACTTTTATTTCCAAGATTCCTGATGCTAATATCGACCCAGCTATAGCAAGCTGCTGCTGCAGCCCTCTGGTTGGTCTTGTCCATTTTGATATTGTTTGTGTTGTGCAACGACAACGGTTCCCATCAGGCCTTCCAGTGGGCCGACCTAGCAACAGTCCTGACACCGCACCAGGTCTGAGTGATTTGTGTCAGGAATTCATCAGAACCTTGCCACATTTGTTTACGAGGTGTTCTGTGTCCCTGAACGCCATACTTCAAACCCACACGGTTGTTTCTCTGACTGAAATGGGGAAATTAGATATGATGCGGCCCAACACACATATAGAGCATGTACTTTAAAGCGATGACTGCAAATGTGATGACATAAGACCTGCATGATGAGCTTACATCAATTCTTCTTCTTATTATTTGTTATTATTAGTAGTAGTATTCCTAAATACTTATTATTTGTATGTTTAGTTTCATGACACTACCCACATTTCTTAACAGTCAAATACGGAACTCAATTTCTTCTTTTTATTCGAAAGTATGGAGGACAATCCACTGTTTAATGCTACATTTCAGTTTATTTTTAATATAAACAAAACGTAGGACTTTCCGTTAACATTCCCAAATGAGGGTACAAGTTACATTAGTTCACACAAAAATGTGAGTTGTAAACCAAGCAAACCAAGCGGAGGCCATTGGGTTCACCTAGCAGTAGAGAGCCGGTGTCTTTTCTTTGGAGGACTCCTGTTTGAATCAAGTTGTTTATCTGCTGAGGTAACTCCCGTTTAAGTCTATTTGTCAATTACATTTATATTGTATAGCCCTTACAGTCTCAAAGGGCTTTACAGGCCATATGATTATGGGCCATGTGATTATGACCCCCCCACCCTAGCCCTATAGCCCCCCTAAGGGCAAGAAACGACTCCCTTAAGGAGGAAATCTCTAATGTCTTTTTTTTCTGAGTCAAGTTGTTGACCTGCTGGAGTAACTCCAGTTTGAGTCAAGTTGTTTACCTGCTGGAGTAACTCCAGTTTGAGTCAAGTTGTTGACCTGCTGGAGTAACTCCAGTTTGAGTCAAGTTGTTTACCTGCTGGAGTAACTCCAGTTTGAGTCAAGTTGTTTACCTGCTGGAGTAACTCCCGTTTGAGTCAAGTTGTTTACCTGCTGGAGTAACTCCTGTTTGAGTCAAGTTGTTTACCTGCTGGAGTAACTCCTGTTTGAGTCAAGTTGTTTACCTGCTGGAGTAACTCCCGTTTGAGTCAAGTTGTTTACCTGCTGGGGTACGACTGCAGCTGGAGACTGGCTGAGTACCTCGCTGGGGTCAGGTGACCCTCTGCAGTATAACTGGCTCTGACAGGAGGGCTGCACACAACAGTCTGGGTCCATGCAATCAGCAAGACCATCTGGAACAGATAGACATATAGACACCCACACCACACTACCGGACCACACACCCACAACACATATGGCCACAAACACACATGCCATGACACACACACACACACCAGCCACACACACACCAACACGCCATCGCTTGCACACAGACACACACACACACACACACACACCACACCACACAACACACCAATTTATGTACACGTATTTCATAATATATATACACCTCCAACGGTATGCGGGCACACACACACACACACACACACACACACACACACACCACACACTGATTCTCCCAAGTTTCTTTAGATTTAATCATTCAGCAGTATTATTAGGCACTTAAACCCTTTGTTCAAAAGCTTGTATGTGTTGTAAATGCAGCAGTCGTTTAAGAAAGTCATAATGTCCTGTATGATCCACAAATCTGTTTTGACGACACAAGACCCAACTTATTGGCTGCTTCTGTGCAAACAACTCCCCTGCCTGTTCATTCCCTCACTTCAAAATCACTTAATTATCGAGTTGTTTGGTTTATCCAGCCTACTACTACTGCTCACCATTTAATCCGTCTTCACCATGCATCACATGGATTGGTTTTTGACAAATAACGGATGATAGCAGGAGTCAGTTTGAGTTCCTTCTGCGGGCCTGGGTCTGCAGTGACATATCATTTGGCAAGCCGCCACTGTCTGCTCATCATCGCGTATCAAACACTTATTTGTGTGACTCATCCATTTTTCAGCCAGCTAGCCAGCACTGCATATGGTGATGTCACTCCACATAACCACTCCACACTCACCAGGCCAGGCTTAAGAGACAAAATATGTAATGGTACGCATCGGCCTCATCTACTGTATGATCACCACTATCAACTGTCAACTCTTGTTTATGTATTTATGTTTATTGCTGGTTGTCATGGCATTGGTCTGATACACAAAACTGATTGTTTTGCATCGGGCAACGGATTGTGGAAAGAAATACAGGCTGGAGAGGGCTGTTACTAAAACTAATACAACTGAATGCATGCAAATATCTCTCATGTATGAAATCATGTACCCATGCAAGCTTACACACACAAACGCACACACACACACACACACACACCTCCTTCGTTGTCCTTGCCGTCGGTGCAAAGCATCTCCATGGCGACGTGGCAGCCCGCTCCTCTCCACCCCGCCTGGCAGACACAATGCCAGCCGCTGGCTTCCAGGGTGCAGCGACCGTTGTTGTTGCACAGGCCCGGACAACCCTCTGGGTTTCACAATACAAGCACCACAAAGTCAGCCACGGCTTTCCATCGTCTTGTTGGGGACAGCGCAGATAGAATGCGCAAGAGAACTTTAAATGTGTTTACTTTTTCATTGTTGTTGTTGATCAGGTTGATGAGTGTGTGTGCTGGTGTGTGTGAATGTGTGTGTGTGTTTGTGTGTGTGTGTGTGTGTGTGTGTCTGTGCATTCTAATAAAAACACAGGAGGACAATCTAAGAGAAACCGATGTGAGAGGCGTTGTGCTGAAACACAAGACAGTCAGACAGTTAGGCCTCGTGAAATGCATTGACGTTGTCCTTTCACATGAATAAAACAAAACTGCCGGCAACCAACATGTCTTCAGTTACAAATAATTGTAAAAGAAAGCATGTCTTTTTTCCAGAACTATAAGTAAGAAAAGATGTCAAAATGGTAATGAAATTAATTGGCTTGTCAGTTAAAACCAAATAAAAGATGGATTTCTGAGAATGGAATATTGAATATTTATGTTTGTTTTGGTTTGCACTCGATTCCCTCTTGTGTTCCAGACAGTTCCGTAAGGAAGACGTATTAATCCATGTGAAAACACAACTGGTAGACAGACACGGCACAAAGTATAGGGAGGTGGTTACTCCTGCACCTCTGGAAGCCTATACTTTATGCTCCTGGGTAACATTCCCCCGTTCACACAGTAGACACGGAGGTCGGTGCGCAGAATATACTAAAATATAGATTGTAACGTGAATATCAAAAGCAAACAAAGTTCAGCTGGACAAACATACATAGAGAGAAAGAGACAGGGAGGAGGAGGAGAGAGGGAGAGCGATAGAGAGAGGGAGAAAGACAGAGAGAGAGAGAGTAAGAGAGAGAGATAGAGACAGGGAGGAGGAATGAGAGAGAAAGAGCGACAGGGAAAGAAAATACATTAAATAAAAGTAAACAAAAAAATACATCATAACCTGTGGCCTCTAGAGCCACAATGATACAGAAGCTACACACTGAGCAAGGGACTGGGAATGTGTGCATGCTCGGTTGGCTTGGTACAAACACAGGGTTGTGTATGCATATCTACATTTGTGTGTGCGTGTGTGTGTGTGTGTGTGTGTGTGTGCGTGTGTGTGTTTGAGTTTGTGCACTTGTGTGTGTACTTGCTTCAGAACCAGACGTACAGACAATGATCTAACCAGAAGTGTCTATCTCAAAAGTCAGGACTACAAAAACATACAAAATAATGATATGGTGTGCTAGAAGGCAAGGAGAAGGGGGATACAGATTGTAAGAACTAGACACATATAAAACATGTATATATAAAGGGTTAAATATACCCAAGAGACAGGGGATAACTAAGAGACACACAAAATAAATGGGGAACTCAAATAAATAAATGGGTAAAAGACAGAAGCAAGAAGAATTGCGCAAAGGGAGGAGAGATTTGAGGTTGAAGCGAAGAGAAAGATGATTAAATAGAGAGACAAAGCGATGCAAGTGGTGTGTTTTCTGGGACAAACAGGCTCATTGAGTCTGTGGGATGAATTACCTTTAAATCCTGAGAATAGGAGAGAGGGCAACAGGAAGAAGAGGGAGGAGTGTTAGGGAGGAAAAAAGGCAAAATCTAAAACAAAAGCAGCACCGTCAAAATTTGTATTTTTTTATTCAGCAATGGACAGATACAATGGAGACAGGGCAACTCAAAGGAGCAGGAGGGGAAAAAGGAAACAACGGACACCGATGGATTATTGGAATAAAAGTGAGAGAGAGAGAGAGAGAGAGAGAGAGAGAGAGAGAGAGGGCCTGGGATATCACTGACTCTACGGGATAACAGAAAATAAAAGGCAATTGGAAAGCTTACCCAAATCACTTCTATTTGTATTCAAAATGTAAAATATGTTCTTCAACAAGGAACAGCAAATTAATGACAAAATCTAAATATTGCCTTTTTTGGACGGTTTATAAAAATAAAAAGACATTGACTGATTATAGAAGTTGACTGATGGTCACAGTATTTCATGAATATTGACTCAAAAAGCGATTGTGCTGGAGAAAGAAAAAATAATGACTGATGCTGCAGTTTCAATGATAAAAAAACATATTGTATGAATCTATTGTATCTATTGTATGAATATCATATATCACATAATGTATTATTGTAACATGAAAATACACCTCAACTCCATCTATTGTCTGAATATCATATATCATATTATTGTGTTAAAATACACAATAACCATCATATATTATACATGCATAAAAAACCTGAACTATTGTATGAATATCATATGTTGTTGTGTTAAAATACAGCTAAACTATTGTATGAATATCATATATCATAGACTGTTGTGTTAAAATACACCTACTGTTGTATTACGTGAAAAAAAAAACGTGACCTAATCTCAAAAACATAAACGCTTTACTGTGTATTTCACACATGTACTTTTATATGTTCTATATTTCTTACAGCAAATAATGATTTGTTGAAGGCATTGGCTCATTTACAGTCAATATAGATCAATTACACACACACACACACACACACACACACACACACACAAACAAACATGCAGACATAGACATGCGCGTACAGTGTACGCGCACACACGCACGCACTCACACACGCACGCACACACACACACACACACAAACACAGACTCATACAAACACACACAAACACAACCTACACTGCTAGCTGCTGCATTCACTCAACAATCAGCCTCATGTAGATCTGTTATAAATTCAGATTATCTTCTGCATGATGAGCATGAGCATATCAGTCTTCTTCTTGAGGACATTTGAACTTTATAGTTAGTTCTATTTACCTTTTGATTTAAGGCTCCACCAATATGACTAAGAAGATAATTGTGATTATTTTGACCAAGTATTGCGATTACAATTATTGACATTTATATTTTAAATCTAAATATTTCAGTGCAAGTGATTCCTCAGAGAGTGCATGGACACAAGAGTCCAGCGCCCTAAACAGCTACTCCTGTGATTAGTTAGAGTGCTTATTGCCGAGTTGTAACAACTGAATAACGGTTAACAAAATCATATGTATGCTTTTTCATTATTATTTTTGCATAATATTTTGAACTAATTAAATGCGACCTTTCATGATTACCTAATTGCAGAATTGCTCAATTTTAATTTTGATTAATATGCAATTAATTGAGCCATCAAATAGTAAAAGGTCAAGGTGATATAAACTTACCTACTTAAGAATTGACCGCTTAACACATAACTAATTTAGTATTTAATTTCTCTCTCTCTCTCTGTCTTTCTCTCTCGATCTATCTCTCTATATATAAATATTAGGGCTGTCAAACGATTAAAATTATTAATCGCGATAAATCGCATGATTTTGTGTAGTTAATCGCGATTAATCCCAAGTTTTTTATTGGCTCAAACTTGAATGATTTTTCCAAGTGAAAAGCAGTGTATTGTGTTGTAGCCATATGAATGGAAAATATAAGCAGCATCCAAATGTATTTGTTATTACAATAACAAAATCCAATATAAAACCAAAAATATTTGTAGCCACTGCCAGGGCAATAACATTTTCATAGTTTTATCTAGTTAATTCCGGGGGTGCTCCGAATTAACGGACCCCCCCCCATCAGAACCGCGAATTAACGGACCCCCCATCAGAACCGCGATTTAACGGACCCTCCCCCCCATCAGAACCGCAAATTAACGGATCCCCCCCCCCATCAGAACCGCGAATTAACGGACCCCCCCCCCATCAGAACCGAATTAACGGATCCCCCCCCATCAGAACCGCGAATTAACGGATCCCCTCCCCCCATCAGAACCGTGAATTAACGGATCCCCCCCCCCCCATCAGAACCGTGAATTAACGGATCCCCCCCCCCCCCCAGAGACGCTGACTCGGAGCCCGTCGCGCGCCTCATGGTAGCGAGGCCTCATGGTAGGACCAATGTCCTAAACAACAACACGCCCTCTTGCTTGAAGTACTTCGGTGATAAACGAATCAAAAGGTCAAACTACGTAATGCGTGAATGCGTGAATGCCGTCAAAATAATGTGTGGCGTTAACGCGTTAACTTTGACAGCCCTAATATACGTACATGTATAATAGGTGTGTGTGTATGTGTGTGTGTGTGTAAGTGTTGGTGTGTGTTACAAGGAAGCAAAATAAAATAAAAATAACATCATTGAGTTTCTAAGCAAGGGCAACATTGGTATTTGAGAAATATGCATTTGATAGTCTAGATAAAACCACATTTAAAAACACTGTTTCCGCTGATTCCACAGTCTGGGTTTTGCAAATGAGTCAAAGTTCAAGAAGGGAGATTCTGCAATTCATAAGTACGTCATGAGATTGAGTGGTCAATGGCTCAAATGAGATGCAGAGGATACAATAGGGAATATAAGGAGACATTTTCAGCCAGACAGCAATGGCAGCTCCAGAGTGAATGATGCACAAAACAAAAAGAAACAGACATGACGGCGGGAGTAAAAAAGGAGGAGGATAAGTTGAAGAAGAGTTATAAAGCACAGTACCTTTGACTCTTATGTCCGGGTTGTGAGCTTCACAAACAAAGAGTGACAGAAACAGAGAGAGCAGTTTAGAAGAGACAGTAGTCGGAGGGACAGGAGTCACACAGGAGAACCAGACTAGAGCAGTGCTTCTCAAACTAGTTGCACTCATGGACCCCCTGCAAGACATCTTGCAGACTCCTCCAAGCAAAAGGTAAAGGTGATGAAAGGCTCTGAGTGGAACCATTTACCAACGTGTTACTATGTTACGATTCAGATTTACTAAATTGTATTCAGCAATATAAAATTGTTCATAACCAATATTACAACGTTTGAAAAACACTGGACTGGAAGGACTAGGACTCCAGTAGAATAAACTGTTTTCTAACAATGGGTTGAGGAAAAGAGATACAGGTAGAGAATGTTAAAGTGAAGGAAAGGGGAGGCTTAACTAAGAAAAAGTAAACGTACATCCTACAAAGAAGAGGGAGAAAATGGATTAAGAGGATTAAGGTGAATTGTTTACCACCTGTTTTGGAAAGGGCCAACTATTCCCCTGGTTTGGAAATGACCGTTGAGTATTTAACTTTGTTACGATTATCACAAGCTTGCACACACACACACACACACACACACACACACAACACACACACACACACACACACACACACACACACACACACACACACACACACACACACGCACCCTTCTACAAAGCAAGCAGACACAACTTTCCAGACAACCCATTCTGATGTAAATTTGTGAAGGAGAAGAAAGAGTTGAGGAGAAAATACAAAAATGAAGCAAGCGAAAGGGAGCGGGAGAGAGCAAGGTGGAGAGGGAGCGAGAGAGAGACAGAGGGAGAGAGACAGAGGGAGAGAGAGGGAGAGAGAGAGATAGAGGGAGAGAGAGGGAGAAAGAGCAAGGGGGAGAAGGAGGGAAATGACAGAGAGTGAGAGGGCAAGGGGGAGAGGGAGAGAGATAGACAGAAGGAGAGAAAGAGAGAGGGAGAGGGAGAGAGAGAGGGAGGGGGAAAAAGGGAGGGAGAGAGACACAAAGAGAGAGAGGGTGAGAAATAGAGAGAGAGAGAAAGAGAGAGGGGGAGAGCAAGGGGAGAGGGAGGGAGAGCGACAGAGGGAGAAAAAACAGAGGGAGAGAGAGAGAGGGAGGGAGGGAAAGAGAGAGAGAGCGAGAGAGAGAGGGAGGGAGGGAGAGAGAGCGAGAGGTAGAAAGAGAGAGAGACACAAGAGAGAGAGGGTGAGAAATAGAGAGAGACAGAGAAAGAGAGAGGGGGAGAGCAAGGGGAGAGGGAGGGAGAGCGACAGAGGGAGAAAAAACAGAGGGAGAGAGAGAGAGGGAGGGAGGGAAAGAGAGAGGGAGCGAGAGAGAGAGGGAGGGAGGGAGAGAGAGCGAGAGGTAGAAAGAGAGAGAGACACAAGAGAGAGAGGGTGAGAAATAGAGAGAGACAGAGAAAGAGAGAGGGGGAGAGCAACGGGAGAGGGAGGGAGAGCGACAGAGGGAGAAAAAACAGAGGGAGAGAGAGGGAGGGCGAGAGAGAGAGGGAGCGAGAGAGAGAGGGAGGGAGGGAAAAAGAGCGAGGGGAGAGGGACGGAGAGACAGAGAGAGTGAAAGTTCAGAAGGAGGTTGATCCATAGAGACCATAAAGACAGAAACTTTGGCGAGAAGCATTGAGTGCATTCCTTTCCCATCTGTCACTCCTCTCTCTCTGTGTGTGTGTGTGTGTGTGTGTGTGTGTGTGTGTGTGTGTGTGTGTGTGTGTGTGTGTGTGTGTGTGTGTGTGTGTGTGTGTGTGTGTGTGTGTGTGTGCTTATAGTCTCCATCACATACCGTCAATGTATGCCTAGCCTGGCCCTATGGATTCAAAATCGTATTTTAAACTGAAAAAACAGATTTTTGCATGTGTGTGTGTCTATGTGTGTGTGTCTATGTGTGTGTGCACTACAGGCAAGAAAGAAAAATCAGGATGGTCTGTTCAGAGCTGCATCTGCTTTTAAGAGCAAATTGTTGAAAACTCTTTATCAGTGCAATATAGTAGCACTAGTAGTTGTAGTAGTAGTATTCTTTCTGGCAGGTTGTCATTAGAAAATATAATTGTTTAGCCAAACATGGCTCCTCTCTTATGTCACAATATCAGCATAATGACATGTGTGTGCATGTGTGTCTGGTGATAAACGAATCAAAAGGTCAAACTACGTAATGCGTGAATGCGTGAATGCCGTCAAAATAATGTGTGGCGTTAACGCGTTAACTTTGACAGCCCTAATATACGTACATGTATAATAGGTGTGTGTGTATGTGTGTGTGTGTGTAAGTGTTGGTGTGTGTTACAAGGAAGCAAAATAAAATAAAAATAACATCATTGAGTTTCTAAGCAAGGGCAACATTGGTATTTGAGAAATATGCATTTGATAGTCTAGATAAAACCACATTTAAAAACACTGTTTCCGCTGATTCCACAGTCTGGGTTTTGCAAATGAGTCAAAGTTCAAGAAGGGAGATTCTGCAATTCATAAGTACGTCATGAGATTGAGTGGTCAATGGCTCAAATGAGATGCAGAGGATACAATAGGGAATATAAGGAGACATTTTCAGCCAGACAGCAATGGCAGCTCCAGAGTGAATGATGCACAAAACAAAAAGAAACAGACATGACGGCGGGAGTAAAAAAGGAGGAGGATAAGTTGAAGAAGAGTTATAAAGCACAGTACCTTTGACTCTTATGTCCGGGTTGTGAGCTTCACAAACAAAGAGTGACAGAAACAGAGAGAGCAGTTTAGAAGAGACAGTAGTCGGAGGGACAGGAGTCACACAGGAGAACCAGACTAGAGCAGTGCTTCTCAAACTAGTTGCACTCATGGACCCCCTGCAAGACATCTTGCAGACTCCTCCAAGCAAAAGGTAAAGGTGATGAAAGGCTCTGAGTGGAACCATTTACCAACGTGTTACTATGTTACGATTCAGATTTACTAAATTGTATTCAGCAATATAAAATTGTTCATAACCAATATTACAACGTTTGAAAAACACTGGACTGGAAGGACTAGGACTCCAGTAGAATAAACTGTTTTCTAACAATGGGTTGAGGAAAAGAGATACAGGTAGAGAATGTTAAAGTGAAGGAAAGGGGAGGCTTAACTAAGAAAAAGTAAACGTACATCCTACAAAGAAGAGGGAGAAAATGGATTAAGAGGATTAAGGTGAATTGTTTACCACCTGTTTTGGAAAGGGCCAACTATTCCCCTGGTTTGGAAATGACCGTTGAGTATTTAACTTTGTTACGATTATCACAAGCTTGCACACACACACACACACACACACACACACACACACACACACACACACACACACACACACACACACACACACACACGCACCCTTCTACAAAGCAAGCAGACACAACTTTCCAGACAACCCATTCTGATGTAAATTTGTGAAGGAGAAGAAAGAGTTGAGGAGAAAATACAAAAATGAAGCAAGCGAAAGGGAGCGGGAGAGAGCAAGGTGGAGAGGGAGCGAGAGAGAGACAGAGGGAGAGAGACAGAGGGAGAGAGAGGGAGAGAGAGAGATAGAGGGAGAGAGAGGGAGAAAGAGCAAGGGGGAGAAGGAGGGAAATGACAGAGAGTGAGAGGGCAAGGGGGAGAGGGAGAGAGATAGACAGAAGGAGAGAAAGAGAGAGGGAGAGGAGAGAGAGGAGGGGGAAAAAGGGAGGGAGAGAGACACAAAGAGAGAGAGGGTGAGAAATAGAGAGAGAGAGAAGAGAGAGGGGGAGAGCAAGGGGAGAGGGAGGGAGAGCGACAGAGGGAGAAAAAAACAGAGGGGAGAAGAGAGAGGTGAGGGAGGGAAAGAAGAGAGAGCGGAGAGAGAGAGGGAGGGAAGAGAGAGCGAGAGGTAGAAAAGAGAGAGAGACACCAAGAGAGAGAGGGTGAGAAATAGAGAGAGACAGAGAAGAGAGAGGGGGAGAGCAACGGGAGAGGGAGGGAGAGCGACAGAGGGAGAAAAAACAGAGGGAGAGAGAGGGAGGGCGAGAGAGAGAGGGGAAGGCGAGAGAGAGGGGAGGGAGGGAAAAAGAGCGAGGGAGAGGGAGGGAGAGACAGAGAGAGTGAAAGTTCAGAAGGGAGGGTTGATCCATAGAGACCATAAAGACAGAAACTTTGGCGAGAAGCATTGAGTGCATTCCTTTCCCATCTGTCACTCCTCTCTCTCTGTGTGTGTGTGTGTGGTGTGTGTGTGTGTGTGTGTGTGTGTGTGTGTTGTGTGTGTGTGTGTGTGTGTGTGTGTGTGTGTGTGTGTGTGTGTGTGTGTGTGTGCTTTATAGTCTCCATCACATACCGTCAATGTATGCCTAGCCTGCCCTATGGATTCAAAATCGTATTTTAAACTGAAAAAACAGATTTTTGCATGTGTGTGTGTCTATGTGTGTGTGTCTATGTGTGTGTGCACTACAGGCAAGAAAGAAAAATCAGGATGGTCTGTTCAGAGCTGCATCTGCTTTTAAGAGCAAATTGTTGAAAACTCTTTATCAGTGCAATATAGTAGCACTAGTAGTTGTAGTAGTAGTATTCTTTCTGGCAGGTTGTCATTAGAAAATATAATTGTTTAGCCAAACATGGCTCCTCTCTTATGTCACAATATCAGCATAATGACATGTGTGTGCATGTGTGTCTGTGTGTGTCTGGGTGTGTCTGTGTGTGTGTGTGTCTGTGTGTGTGTATGTGTGTGTGTGTGTGCGTGCGTGTGTGTGTGCATGAGCATGTGTTCACTTCCTTACCAATATTGCAGTATTCCCCGGTCCAGCCCTGGTCACACTCACACTTGCCATCCTTGCAAATGCCATTTTTAGTGCACAGAGGATGACACGCCTTCTGGTCACACACAGTCCCCGTCCAGCCGTCCTCACAGCGGCACGCGCCCCCATAGCACAGCCCATGGCTCCCGCAGTCCACGGTGCACACCTCTGTAGAAGAACCAGCACAAGGTTCACCGGCCTGCTGATGAAACCGTTGCAACCGTTGTCTCTCCTGGCTGCACTAAAACACCCGCTACCAATTTAGCCCAAGTTAGCTTTTGTTTTTCTCTCCTTTCGTTTTACCTTTGCACCCGAGACTTCTCTGGAAAATGCGCAACAACTCAAAGTCATTTGAAAAGGTAAAGTCAAGAAGAATAACGCTTACGTACTATTTACTCGTTTATTGGTAGCAATGCCGTGGGATGATTTCCTCTATGGGCTGCTCGGCCACAAGTGTTAAAAATAAAGTAACACGTCCGTTTTAACGACTGTATGACCGGGGTGGCTACCGCTTTAATCTAATGCTACCAAAGTGCTACGGCTATTGTTAACATCCATGCTAAATGCTCTTGGGAAGAATCAGCACATATACATTTATTCACCAGAACGGTATTGTCCTTTAAATTATGTTAAATTATATTGGGATGATAAACGTAATACACAATTGATTGGAAAAATGCATGTAAAACACCACAGTTTGTATGAGCAGTCGATGGATGCAGCATCACAGGCCAGCACTTAACATTATTGACTGATGCATTGAATGAATGCAAAAGAAAGATTACAGTATCAATACTGCATTCAGTCCGCAGAAACAAAGCCCACGCAGGCATAGGTAGCAAAGTGAGAGAGGAAGTGTATTGAACCTTTGTGTAGCAGATGATGAAGTTGGGGAGAGCAGAGAAGACGTATGCAAATATAAAGGATGTTGGGATGCGTGCAGGACTAGATTCAGATGTGTCATCTTCTTGCTCGCTGTCAAGGCCATAACAGAAGCATCAAGGATGCTATTTACAGACGAGGGGTGGAAAAGTGTATTCAAGTAAATGAGTTCTTGTCGAACAAATGATAAATGATCACAAAAATAGTGTAACTGAAAATCGTTTTGTAGTCACTTTTTCTGACATCTTACAAATATGTTATGTTGATGTACCCCTTTTTTGACAAAGTTTTTGAGTAGGATAGATCATTACATTGCCGCCACCGTTGCGCATTGTTGTTGAGAGGATGTATAAAATAGGTTTGGTTGCTCATTTAATAGCTGATGTGGGTGTAAAGCACATGGCCTGTATAAAGATTAAAACAGACTTTCGATATGTGGAAATTAGTTTAATGTCTAGGCCAAGACAAGTAAATACATTAAAAAGGCAGAAGAAATGTCTTCCTGCACAATTCAATGACAACCATGTCATTGAATGCTTGTCATTGAATGTGTGCACACTCACACACACACAAACACAAACACACAGGGTTGTTTGAGACAAGACGCAGCCGTGTTTCTAAAGGCATACCCAGCCTCAGGGTGAGTGTATATTTATGACCGGGTGCGAACGTGTGAACATGTGGTCATGTTTGGATTTTGACAGATCCAGTCAAAGGTCAAGAACAAGAGTGGAAATTGTTTGTGTGTGTGTGTGTGTGCATGTGTGTATTGTTTGTGTGGAAAAATATGAGAAAAATGTGCACGCGCGTGTGTCAGATGGATTTGAAAAGATGATGCAAGGTGTCTAAGTCCGTACCAAAGACAAACACACACACTTTTTTTGTAGTCAAAGCCATCTGTTGCGGTGCTGCATTCGACTCCTCACCGTACTATACTTTTCCTTTTATTAGCTCCATGTCCATCTTCCTCTCCCTCACTACCCCTCACTTCGCCTCTGTCCGTTCTTTTTCAATTGAATTGCCAGCACGTTTCTCCAGTTTGTTATCGTTGCATGTTGCTCTCCTCTCTGTTCTTTATTAGGTTGAAAATGGAATGAAACCATTTTTTAACCCCACTTATCTGAAACACAATCCATTCAATTACTTCGTTGGCTCATCGGTTTCACTTTAATGAGGGACATCTGCACCCAACATTAATTACAGACATTTTAATGAAGAAAAATGATTTGAGGAAGGTGAAATAAGGAACAGTAATATTAACTCTAATGTTTCTATTTCAACAGCTAGCTATAACCTACACTATGTTGAGCAGGCTAGGTTCAACATTAGATTTTAGGAGTATGTATATCTCTGCCCTGCTACCTATTAATCTGGTCATCTCTCCATCATCCCTTTATCTGTACTGTTAATGAATGGACCAGAAAATGGAAATCACATGACCAGATGTGTACTCTCATGACACAAGGATTACGATAGCTAAGATAGCTAGGAAAAATAAGTTTGGCAACGTCGTAAGTACAAAATGATGTGTTTGTCGAGAAATGAAACAAACTTTTCTTTTCCGGCACTTCTCACACCTGACCTCACATGATTTTGCAAATTGTGTTTTGTAAAGCGTGATTTATTTTTATTTATTTCCACATCCATTTCTGATTCCCATCTCCATTACGACCCCACTGCTGTTAACTAATGGAACGTTAAGTGACCAAACTTAAACATTAGTGAGTATAAAGTTTGTCTGCCAAGATCTTTGTCAGTCTCGGCCAGTCCCCCCAAATATTTCGTTTGAAATATTCAGAGACTGCTTTAGTCTGTGAGATATACAGACATACACTTAATTTCTAATAAAAAACACCAGATCTAAACGACTGTATCATCCTCATCCTCATCATCATCATCCTCATGGAGCCACTCACCCAAGGAGCAGTCAGGTCCGGTCCAGTTCTGGTCACAGGTGCAGGTGCTGCTCTCTGCGTTGTGGGTCCCGTGTCCGGAGCACTGGTCAGGGCACATGGCCTTGGCCAACTCACAGCTGGCCCCGCCCCAGCCAGGCTGACAGTGACACTCCCCATGGATACACACACCGTGGGCAGAGCAGCTGGGCTCTATGCAGTCCACTGAGTAGCGTCAGGAAGAGAGTGGGAAAAACACACACATATATGCATCAACATTCAACATGTTTGATTGTCAGATACACTTACAGGAGATACACACACGCAGTGTGTGCCAAGGCACCACTGTGATTGATAGAAGTCGTCACACAGCGCATGCTGCCCTTAATGCATCCCACTCATCACTTGTTTATTAAAACCCTTACTTAGTTACCGCCGTCAGTCGTAAACATGACCACTGAGGTACGTTGAGTATAATATCGCTTCCTAATGGTCATAGAGTGTGCAGGGTATGCACCTCGAGCACTCTTCAATGTTCAAAGTGTTGATCAAGTGTGGTTAATGTAACCGTAGCACATACATGCGACCATACCCGTCGTGTACGGATATCGGTGTGTTGATGTTTCTACCTTCTTCACAGTTGTCCCCCTTGTGGCCAGTGTTGCAGATGCAGGCGCCCATAATGCAGATGCCGTGTCCACCGCAGTGGATGTCGATGCACTGGTTGGACGGCACGTCGCACTCGGTGCCCTTCCAGCCGCTGTAACACTGGCAGCGGCCGCGTGAATACTGCCCATTACCACTGCACAGCAGGGGGCACGCCGCTGGGTGGGGGGGGCAGTGTTGTTAAAAACAGGGCCATTAAAGGGGAATTTCACTTTCAGAAACTTCTGGGGTCATTTTCACACCTACCACCAAATATTGTACGCAAAACAGCATACAATATTAACACTATGAAATAACAAATTGAAAAATGAACACCAACACACAAAAGCCCGGGTAGGTGTGAAAATGTCTCCAGAAGTGTTTTAAAGTGAAATTCCCTGTTGAGTTGATAGGTGCATCCTTCTCCAAACAGTAACATGTGAACATAAGAAAATACATCATATTGTATATTTGTTTTGAGAAACAATTCATTATTGGAAACCAGGGTATAGTGTTCATCAAATATATTGATATTTTCATTCATCTCGAAAAGACATATGGGATATGATCAGGGGAGAGGATGGGTATGTTTGATAAATATCTTACAATATCCAAAGAGGCAGCCAATGGATGGAAGATGGAAGATATTGAAAATGTATCTTAAGCTGAAATCTTTATCTTATAGCAACATGTTTATCTGTTCCAAACATAACCAGTTATGGCTGGATATCTCCATGTGTAACACAATGGAAAACATTGACAATGGTCCTTAATGTGAGAAGCATATCATAGCAACCAGGCAGTAGGCGGCTATCGTTGGTAACAAAAACTGCATACTGCTACACTTCCATGTGAGCGTGTGTGTGTGTGTGTGTGTGTGTGTGTGTGTGTGTGTGTGTGTGTGTGTGTGTGTGTGTGTGTGTGTGTAAGTGAGAAGGTGAGTGCACATGGTATGCCTCACATGCATGCAGTTGCATCAGTTTTTGCTTGCATTTGCTTCTATGGGTGGGTGCCCATATGCACACATGTGGAGGCGTGTTCATTTTACCTCTAGAGCAGTCAGGCCCAAGGAACCCTGGGAAACAGTGACATGTTCCAGAGAGACAATCTCCGTTGCCATGACAATTCTGAGGGCACTCCATAATTGACTCTGAGATAGAAATAGAAAATCAGGAAAAACAGACAGTATAGTAATTTCTGCAGGTTTTTTTTTTGCCAAAGCATATCATTTCACTCATTACGTATATTTTAATTAACAAAGGAAGATAATCAATTATAAATCTTGCCAATCAGTTTTGACCTTCTCAGTCTGAGATTTCAATATCTTTCGGGGGATAAGTGGTCGTGCTGTGTGCCAATTGTCCCGATGTGGGGGCCAAAAGAAGTTGATTTGACTTGACTATTACAAAGACTCCACATTCCTGATGCGGACTCAATAGGCCATTTTGCACACAGTACATTTTAAACCAAAGAAGCCTTCTTCAGACTTAACTTACCAATGACAATTGTGTTGTAAGAAACTTGCTCGTTGTTTCTCCCGTCATTGTAAAATGCCAGATGCCAGATACCCGTGTCCATGAACTGTATGAACCCGGCTTCGTGCACGTTGACGGATCGTGTGTGCCGGGCCACTCTGATGCCGTCCTCCTGGTGTTGTGCGCCAGCTGAGTGTACGAGCAACACCTCGGTGTCACGGAGAGAACGTTTCTCCTTGGATAGGAGCCGGCTGCCATCCACTAGCTCAACAAAGTCATACTAGTACAGGAGCACACACAGACAAACAAAGAAAATAGCCAAAAAAAACCTTATTCAAATGCGGCCTTGTCCACAGTTACACCAGGCATAAAATTTAATAATAATATCATATTTGAATCAGGATGCAACCTTTTGAAGCTACATTCTGAATATTCTGAACGATATTATTTCCAAATGAAAGCAAATGAGCTACTATGCTACACTTACTTGACCACAAGCAATGCTCTTACTTCAATGTATAAACTTCAAACGAGAGCAGAGCAAGTACTGATCTAAAAAAGGCTGCATTGACCTGAGGTCATGCATAAAAGTCACAAAATCGTTGGGAATAACACAGGTCACACAGTGGACATGTAAATGGCAGCAGCTGACTGGGATCCCAGAGGGCATTGTATATTAGACTGTGTATATTAAACTGGCTAGTTGTGTGCCAAGGCACCACTGTGATTGATAGAAGTCGTCACACAGCGTCTTGGTAAAGTATTCTGTAAGGATAGGAAGAGGTGTGATGCTAAAGCCATCATACTGGAGGTATGTGTAGAAAGGAATACTGGTCTTCCTAAATCTGCATCATCAGGGACTATTGATCCAATGCTTTCAAAAACACTGTTTTTAAATAATAAATGTGCGCTCCTAAAGTTACAACATTCCAATCACTGTGGCTTTTGTGTTTCTACTGCATTCCTGTGTGAATTATTACAAACCATGTTTTGATTTTAACAGATTCTATTACAAAGGGGGTAACATTGACCAGTTTACCAATATAACCCAATATGGACAGATAATGTATTCTACACTACACAGATGCAATTTGGAGCACATATTATTGTATTATATTTCACTGCACATAGAACTGTCAGAGCAGCACAAAACCCCAATACTCTACTGAGCATAACATCTACCTGTGTGTAGGAAGGTGGTCGTCTCATCATAATATCATAACATCTACCTGTGTGTAGGAAGGTGGTCGTCTCATCATAATATCATAACATCTACCTGTGTGTAGGAAGGTGGTCAGTCTCATCATAATATCATAACATCTACCTGTGTGTAGGAAGGTGGTCGTCTCATCATAATATCATAACATCTACCTGTGTGTAGGAAGGTGGTCGTCTCATCATAATATCATAACATCTACCTGTGTGTAGGAAGGTGGTCGTCTCATCATAATATCATAACATCTACCTGTGTGTAGGAAGGTGGTCGTCTCATCATAATATCATAACATCTACCTGTGTGTAGGAAGGTGGTCGTCTCATCATAATATCATAACATCTACCTGTGTGTAGGAAGGTGGTCGTCTCATCATAATATCATAACATCTACCTGTGTGTGGGAAGGTGGTAGTCCCTTGCGTCCATAGACTCCAACCAGCGCATCCCTCTGGACTGAAATGTTGAACTTCAGAAACTGAGGTTGGTCAATATATATCTGGGACCGCCAAAAGATGCCTTGAAAAGAAAACAAATACGTATCTGTATCATACAAAATTCAGTAGTCTAGGTACCTTGTTGAGTTTTATAATCTGTCTATAATATACTTCTAAGTTGGAAGATGATCAAAATTGAACCTCTGAAATTATATCGTAACAAATATTACTGCAATACAATCAAATATTAAATTAGTACTGTTATGTCTCGAGTTGTTTTATGCTACAACTTTTGGGAGTGTAAACAACTCATTAGTTTCTGAGAGGCACTCATCTTGCAAAATATTACTTAATCGGAATGCAAGAAATTTTTTTCTATTTTGATTGTTGACAATATTGGTTCTAACTGTCTGTAGTACTGTCCTACTACAGGGCTATTAAACAACAGATGCTTGAGGGCCATTTTAAGTGCCAGGGAACCCCAAATCATTTTAGTATTCAGTGTTCTTCAACATGGTCATCTATTCCATTTTGTCACTCCTAGAAAAAAGTATCACAAAGTTGACATGGGTCAGAAATTCCTTTCTCATACCAAAAAGCATTTTAAAAGATCTCATTGTGCTTGAATTCGAGCTGAAACAGGGCATTCCCTTACACTTTAATGGAGAGCTGAACTACTTGTGCTGTGTCCCTGAGTACACCCCTATTCAGCACAAGGCATATCTGTCATACTTCTGTATATTACCAAGTGCTCACACAACAACTATCTCCTAATACCCTGCCATTTTGATCTCCACACTTTTGTTTCTTTATGTCCAAATACACACTCTGGTGAGGAAGGCAAAGCAGCGCCTCTACCAACTCAGGCAGCTGAGGATGTTCTGAGTCTCCCGGAGGATCCTTCAGACCTTCTATCCTGACAGGCAGCATCACTGCCTGGTTCGACAACAGCTCCTCTCAGGACAGGAGGGCTCTGCAGAGGGTGGTGCTCACTGAGTGCTCTATTGGCACTACACTCCCCTCCCTGCAGGACCTGTACTCCAGGAGGTGTTGAACCAGAGCCTGCAGGATCATGAAGGATCCTCACCACCCCAACAACAAACTACTAGAACAGAGAGACTAAAACAGAGTTTCTTTCCACAGGCCATCAGGACTGTGAACTCTGAACTCACTAGGGCCCACCTACTGCCCCTCCCACGCACACACTCACATACACACATAGTTAGTACACAGTACATGCACCCACATAGTTTTACTACATAACTATATTTACCTGGTGGGATATCTTGTATGGCTCTTCTCCCCACATCCACCTCCCCCGTGTCTATGGTGTTGTTCTCCACCAGGAACATCTTGCCTGGAGACAGAGAGGAGAGAGCACATGTGGCACTGTGTGTTGTGTGACCTTTAACCTCTAACTACCCTGCCAAGCACGGTTTTATAGCCACCATACAACGGTCGCTATCACATTACATTGGAACATTTGTAATTGAAACCTTGCTGTACAAGTATATACCCCAGTGATGTGAAGTTTGTGAAGTTCTGTATACATAAGTGAACCATCAGTTATGTGATGTGTAGCTATGATGTCAACTGGTGACACATGTGCATCGTGTGCACTCAAGAGTTGTGTGCTAATTAATGGGTAGTAATGGCAGCTGGGAGTCATTACAGGAAACTGACAATATACTGCCCTGTGTGTGTGTGTGTGTGTGTGTGTGTGTGTGTGTGTGTGTGTGTGTGTGTGTGTGTGTGTGTGTGTGTGTGTGTGTGTGTGCGCGTACGTGCGTGCGTGCATGCGTGTGTGCACGCGTGCGTGTGTGTGTGTGTCTGTGGTCATGCATAAAATGTGTAAGGTGTCTATAATAAAAAACACACAACTAAAAACAATTGTGTACAAGTAGTGTCTGTCTACAATGACCAGAAGGGCAGACAAATGTCGAGGGGGGGGCAGGCTCCCATGGTTGACCACCTGGCCTGCTATCATGTGTGTGTGTGTGTGTGTGTGTGTGTGTGTGTGTGTGTGTGTGTGTGTGTGTGTGTGTGTGTGTGTGTGTGTGTGTGTGTGTGTGTGTGTGTGTGTGTGTGTGTGTGAATGTGACAAACGTAAAATGTAATGTAATTGTCTACCGAACAAGCTGAGAGACTACATGACTACATTGACTGCTAATCCAATACAGCAGTTTATTCTGCCTTCACCTCCCACTGCCTAATCACCGACTAGTATACCCACACTTTGTTTGATGGTAATCACCAATCATGTACAGGCTATGGTAATACCTTACAGAGCACCTTGATGATAAAACCCAGCAACTCACTGTTGTCGGCAGGGACCATGATGGTGTTCGGTGTGGTGTCCCTCGCTCCCGCGCCGTTCTCAAATGCTCCGTAGCTTTCATTCTCCTGCAACTGCCAGTTAAGTCCAAACAGATGCATAGCTAAACGAGAGAGAGGGAGAGAGAGAGAGAGAGAGAGAGAGAGAGAGAGAGAGAGAGAGAAAGAGAGAGAGAGAGACAAAGAGAAATACATTACAGACTGGAGGCTGGAACCATCACAGGCGGCACAATCTCAGTGCTCCTCTGCTGAACATGCTGGTGAGATCTGCTGAACCAGAGTGCAGAAGCCCCAGGACCAAGTCCGGGATATGCCAACCACCAATCCACGCCTTCGTGGATGACTTAACTGTGATCACTGAGTCGGTGCCTGGAGGCAGATGGACGCTGAAGGCGCTGGAGAGGCTGATAGTATGGGTGGATCGCTATCTGAAAAACACCAAATTCCTACCATCTCTGAGAGGGCCTGGGGAAGACCTTCAACAGCAGCCTCAGGGATACAGCATCCATGAAGAGCACTTGGGTTGGCTGAAAGATGTTGATAGGACACGTCTTCCAGGAAAATTCAAGGCATGGATTTCCCAGCATGGGATTCTGCCAAGGATCCCGTGGCCACCGCTCCTCTATGAGCCCGGGAAAGGAGAGTCAGCCAATCCATGGGAAGATGGCTAGCTTGGGCAGCATCACTCTCTATGGAAACACCTGAAAACTGAGGCTCCCCCTGAAATCCATCTAGGAGTTCAAGGTCTTGCAAGCAAGGGGGGTACTGCAATTCAGTGTCAAGGCACCCTAGTTACCAAGTCTTTTTCATTTTGGGCTTCTCCCCATGTTGTTGTGAAAGCAATCTTGGATCCAGAAGTTCGACAATGCTATAGCCAAACCTCTGGGGGGAGACTACACAGCGTCTGGGCCATATGTTGCCCAGACGAGATGGTAAATTGCTTGAACTAGATATGTTCTTCGAACAAGTTAGCATTCAGACACAATTAACATAGAAAACGTCTCCTAAAATGTTTTGCATGTTGCCTCTGGGGGCTTCCCTACTTTCGTCCCACTAGATCCTAAAAATGGTTATGTCTCAATTTGAGGCAAAGCAGAATGTGCTGGGAGTGGGAGATGGATAGTTTACAAGCCTCCAGGTAGGTACACATATCCACTTATGTGTGTGTAAGCACACTGAGACACACAGGCACAGCACCACAAGGAGAAGCGTGGGATGTAGGGGTGAGATTTGTATAGCGGGATGTCAGATACTCTGCTGGAGGGTTCCTTTGATGCTAAAACTCCACTCTGCGTATCCCAGGGTGCTGTGTGTGTGTGTGTGTGTGTGTGTGTGTGTGTGTGTGTGTGCATATGCATTCATGCATATTTGCATGTGTTTTCACAAGCAAGCTTTGGTGTGATTCTATTTGTAATATAATATTTGACATTACAGTTTTTCAATTGTGTGTGTGTGTGTGTGTGTGTGTGTGTGTGTGTGTGTGTGTGTGTGTGTGTGTGTGTGTGTGTGTGTGTGTGTGTGTGTGTGTGTGTTTGTCTCTGAGTGAGTGGGCCAAGAGGGTGGACGTAGGCGTATTTTAGCAATTTTATTTATTATTGACTGTTGTGTGTGCTTATGCACCGAGCACCAGTTTGGCGTATCCGGCCTTCTTGGAGTCCTTGGGTGGCATTCTGGAAAGGGTTCCATCCGGGGACTCCATAGTTCTACTGGGGGACTTCAACGCACACGTGGGCAATGATGGAGAAACCAGGAAGGGGGTGATTGGGATGAACGGCCTGCCCGATCTGAACCAGAGTGGTGCTTTGTTGTTTGACTTCTGTGCTAGTCATGGAATGGCCATAAAGAAAACCATGTTCGAGCATAGGGTCGTTCATAAGTGTACCTGGTACCGGAACACCTTAGGTCAAAGATCCATGATTGACTTTGTAGTCGTATCAGCAGACCTGCGGCCGTATGTTTTGGACATTCAAGTGAAGAGAGGAGCAGAGCTGTCAACTGATCACCACATGGTGGTGAGTTGGATCAGATGTCAGGGGAGGCTGCCAGACAGACCTGTGGTAATCCCACACGTGAAGTGAGTGTGAACTGGGAACTTCTGGTGGAGGCCCCTGTCCAATTTTCTCACCTCCAGAAGAACTTCTCATGCTTCCCGGGGGCGGTTGGGGACATGGAATCCGAGTGGGCCATGTTCAAAGCCTCCATTGTAGAGACGGCTGCTAGGAGCTGCTCAGAAGGCTGTCAGTGCCTGTCGTGGCGGCAACCTAAGGACCCACTGGTGGACACTATCGGTGAAAGAAGCTGCCAGGCTGAAGAAGGAGACCTTTCGGGCTTTGTTGGCCCAGGGGTCTCCTGAAACAGCAGAAAGGTAACAGGAGGCCAGAAGGGTTGCAGATTCAGCGGCTGCCGAAGCAAAAACCCAGGTGTGGGAGGAGTTTGGGGAGGCTGTGGAGAAGGACTTTCGGTTGGCCTCAATTAAGTTCTGGCAAACCGCTTGGCAACTCAGGAAGGGAAAGCAGGGCTTTCTGCTGACTGCTGACCCAGAGTGAGGATATAGTCGGGCAGTGGAAAGAACACTTTGAGGAACTTGTGAACCCCACCAACATATCCTCTGAGGAAGAAGCAGAGTCTGAAGACTCAGGGGAAGCCCCAACCATATTGTTGGCAGAGATCTCTGAGGTAATCAATAACTCTTCAGTGGTAAGACACCAGGTGTGGATGAGATTCGCCCTGCTACAATTATCGGGGAATCACACTGCAAAGCCTCCCTGAGCAGCAAAGTTTATTCCAGGGTGCAGGAAACGAGGCTCCGGCCATTTGTCGGACCTTCAGGAAGAACAATGCGGATTCCGTCCTGGCTGTGAAATGGTGGACCAGATTCTTTACCATTGCAGGGTTGTTGGGGGGTCAGGGGAGTTTGCAACATCCTACATGTGCTTTGTGGACTTGGAGAAGTCTTATGACCGTGTCCCCCGGGGAATCCTGTGAGGTGTACCAGGGCCATTGGCATGAGCCATTCACAACCAAAGTGAGAGCTGTTTCCGAATTCTCGGCACAAAGTCAAGCACGTTCTCAGATTGTCCCTTGTCACCGATTCTGTCTGTGATTTTCATGGACAGAATCTCAAGGGGTAGCCGAGGTGAGGAGAGTGTCCGGTTTGGGAACCTCAGAAATGCATCCCTGCTCTTTGCAGACAATGTGGTTATGTTGGCTCCATCAGGCCGTGGCCTCCATCACACAGTGGGGTGGTTTGCATCTGAGCGTGAAGCAGTCGGGATGAGAGTCAACACCTCTAAGTCTGGGGCCATGGTTCTCTTCCGGAAAACGGTGAAGTGCTCCCTCCAGGTTGGGTGAGTTGCTGGGTAAAATGGAGCAGGATGGGACAGATGGATTGGTGCGGCGTCTGCAGTAATGTGGGCACTGTACTGGTCCGTTATGGTGAAGAGGATAATGAGCCGGAAGTCGAAGCTCTCAATTTACTGGTCCATCTACGTTCCAACCCTCACCTATGGTCAGTAGCTTTGGGTAGTGACCGAAAGAACGAGATCGTGGATACAAGCGGCCAAAATGAGTTTCCTCCGAAGGGTGGCTGGGCTCAGCCTTAGAAATAGGGTGAGGAGCTCAGACATCCGGAGGGAGCTTGGAGTAGAGGCGATGTCCCTTCGTGTCGAAAGGAGTCAGCTGAGGTGGTTCGGGCATCTGGTTAGGATGCCTCCCAGGTGCCTCCCCTTAGAGGTTTTCCGGGAAAGTCTAACTGGCAGGAGACCCAGAGGCAGACCCAGAACCCGCTGGAGGGATTATATATCCCATCTGGCCTGGGAACACCTGGGGATCCCCCAGGAGGAAAGTGTTGTTGGGGAGAAAGACGTCTGGAGGGCCCTGCTTAGCCTGCTGCCACCACAACCCTGCCCCGGATAAGCGGAAGAGAATGGATGGATTGATGGATATTTATTATTATTGTTCATTTCAATGTACTCATTTCAAAATAAATTAATTAATTAAAATGATCACCGAATTGGGAAGCCGAGCTACACATAGATATGCACGGTTATATTTCCCCCTCTAATATGCTTATGTATAAATATCAGGTTTACTTTGGTTCTGTTTGTTTTCTGGGGGAACACAACATCACGCTGTATTTTCTACATCTTTGCTTGCAACCCACATACACAATGTGCTATTGAGTATTTTCAACTGCTACTACCACAAAAACATGTTTGTCTAAAATATGTGATTCTAATTATGGACTACAGAAAAGAGGTGACTTTAGATTATTCTTAAATCAGGGTTCAACCGAGTCAGCTTATGCATATATGCCTATCCCACAGTACAATTGCAGTCATACAACACGTAATATAGCTGCAGTATTGCTACTGAAATTTGATTTCTGGCTATGACGTTTATTTGTGCCCATACAAACATAGGCTTTATGTTATCAAACAATAAGTGAACGTGGTTGAGTTACATTCCTAACATGGACAGAATCAAATGAAAATACTGTAAATGGAGAGAGAGAGAGAGAGAGAGAGAGAGAGAGAGAGAGAGAGAGAGAGAGAAGGAGGTGGGTGTCAAGAACCAATTAAGAGACTCAACCTGGGAATTTAAAGCAAGAGGAATCCCTAAAGAGGGGTTCACAGATGTGCATGAGCTGGCACAGAGCGATCCAAAGACAGCCCTTCTGCGAATCATAGGCCACACCTTTTTCCCCCTCATTAAATTAGAGTCATGCTGTGCTGGGTTGTTACCCACAAGCCCCTCCTGTTGCGCAGAGGAGCACCGGGTCATGGGAGAGAGCTGGGGATATTGACAGCATTCGTAGATGTGTTTGTGAGGCGGTGCTACATGCCGTTCTATGTGTCTGAATAAATGTGTGCACACTGAACAGAAAGCTTTGAACAGATTATCATAGAGCAAATAAATCAATCTGTTCTTATTGACACTGGGATCAGCAAGCTGTTACAGTCAATGATCTAAAAATATATCCTGGGTCAGCCCTGCTCATCTGCCTCCCTGGTCCAAACAACACATGTACAGCAGATGATATTTTTGTTTGAGAGACATACAAGAGAGATCGAAACATTGCTATAAAAATTGCTGAATTCTTTGTTCCGATTGTCAATTTCTATATTTCTTCCAACAGGTTTTCAACATTTTCCAATATTTGCGATGCTGCAAGAAAAGCAAGCTTTGCAGTGTTTGGCTAGTGGCTTCAGAGCAATAATATTTTTGGTATTTCTGGCCCCCCGAGTTCTCCGGTGCTCTTCCAATTCTCCGGTTCTCATCCTACCCTGTCCACTGTTTTCCTCATGTTTCTTTTATTTTCCTTCTCCTGTTCAATCCCACATAATCCTCTCTCCTCGTGTCCACCTCCCCAGCCTACCTGCCTCTCTCCCAGGATAGAGAGAGATTAGGTTTACAGCCTCTTACATGGAGAACATGTATTGTTTTCCAAGGCTGGAGTTCATCTTGTCCAATATGTTGCATTTCTGAGCTTAACCCCCACAGAAGCAGGACACAAGCTGAACGCACGTATGCACGTGTGCAGACACACTCAAGCACACATACACATACACAGACACACGCAAACACGCTCACACATGCACACACACAAACACACACACCAGCTGTAAAGAATATGGATGTGGCTTCCGTGATGTCAGCAATTGGTTCACACACAGTCGGGAGTCTGTGTGCCTTCTCTGGATTATTGACTGAGATTTGTGCCACCAACAGCGGAAACGATCCGTATTTGGTTGAGGGCGGGACATTGATGACCACCTCTCACTAGTCTATGGCCTAAAAAAATCTCAATAATAAATAATAACTCCATAATCACTTTTTAATTTAATATAATTATATTGACAATTATACTTCCCACAGCAGACAGCCCAGAGAGATGGCAACGGGGCAGTGAGGGTTAGCAGCCCGACCTGCATCTTCTGAGAGGAAGAACCCACAGAAAGCTACGGATAAACCTATAGAAATATCCCCAGGGATTCTCGAAAGGGGGAGCAGAAGAGATTCCCATTCGGACGGACAAAAGTGCACTGGCACATGGCAACGGAAACACAACGAGTACAGAATGCGTTCGCGGCAAGGTGTGTAAGAACCCACGTGGCCTGAAGATCCACCAGGCCAAGATGAAAATCGTCCAGATGGTGCAAGTGACACAGAATGATGGTGGGTCTTTCTGCATCCCAACCAGAAGCCGTGGATGAACAGAGAGGTTCGCCTACTCCTAAAGGCACGTGACACTGCTTTTAGGTCTGGCGACGAACAGGCCTACTGTTCAGCCAGGGCCAACCTGAATAAAGGCATCAAGCTGGCCAAGCTCAATCACAAGCATAGGGTTGAAGATCACTTCAACAACTCTGATCCCCGACGCATGTGGCAGGGCATACAGGCCATCACGGACTACAAACCCTCCAACAACACCCCCCCAACCACTGACTCATCCCTCCCTGACGAGCTCAATAACTTTTATGCCCGCTTCGACCGGGACAACCACGAGCTGCCCACCAGGGCTACTCTCCCTGCTGACCACCAACCCCTCACCCTCTCCCCCACAGATGTGTGTGTGGCAATGAGTAGAACAAATGCACGTAAGGCAGCTGGTCCTGATCGGCTGGCGCGTGCTTGTCAAAACCATG
>PIJE02000027.1:435378-459864 GCA_002895965.2 Coryphaenoides rupestris
ACATTAGGTCTGAATATAGAGTGACAACTAAATTAACCAAATAAAATGTGATGTGTGGATATGGTTACACCCCCAGGCCCTGCTAGCTGGCCCCAGGTGATTTTCAAGGCAATGTTTTCAAGAGAAAAAGGAAATATGTGAAAGGGGAAAAGGAAAGCAGGATGGATTCATGGTCTTCAAGTGATTGGTTAGTGCTGCTGTGTTATTTATAACTTTAGAGTTGATTGAGATGGTTGGCAATGTTGTGTGTTGTAAAATCTATTTCCTTTAGTGTGGTGATATTGTATTATTGTCTTATTTTAAGCAGCATGCGTGAACATCTATCTGAAAGGTTGGCGTGTGTAATGCACTGGTGTTAGTGTAAGAAGTAACACGTTTTGCATAGTTTCAACATTTGTTGAGCCGTGAGTGATGTGGTGTCAGGAGGGATGATTGTGTATAACATATATAACAAGAAATAACATCGTTGCATATTGTTTTGACTAGTGTGTAGTTTGATGGTGACAGTGGGTTGTTGTGTGTGTGTGTGTATGGGATGGTGGGGGGGGGGGGGGGGGGGGGTGGACCTGAGGCCCAAGCCAAGACTCCATGGCTCGCTACTGATTTAAAAAATCAGTTAGCTGGCTGTCCTGCGATCCCCAACTACTGATACTACTGCTGTAGACCTGTTGACGTACTTCTTGTCTTCAGGCCCAATCTTCTTACCTTTGTGCTTTACTACTGCACAAACAGGGCCTGCTTCCCCTCCTGTTGGAGACAACTTCGTCTCCTTGTGTTTCCTGATCACATTAACTCTGCTCACAAAATCAGCACAGTCCAATGGCATTTAAGTCATTCAAGGCTGAAGACTAAAATATGCATAATTGAGGAATGAGCCCAGTGTATCAGAGAGGAGGGGACAAGGGGATACACAGAATCGGTTAGCCACAGATACAACAAGAGGTCAGGCAATGAACCAAGACATTTGTGTCTGTGTTAGCATTCGCGACAAGATTGCATGCATACACTTTCTGTGACAAAATATCACATTTTTGATATTTGAATAGTTGCATCATCACTCAAGTCGACTCAAATTCTCTTAAAAATCATGTGAATTATAATAACAACAAATAATACAAATAATACAAAATAATAATAAAATGCTCCCTCCCTCCATAACTCTCTCATTGACAAAGTCATTGTCAGTGAGAAGTTTTGCATTCACACACCTGTGGTGAAAATTAGCTATATGTGATTCAAAGGCACGATGGATTCTCCAAAACAATCAGAGAAGAGACGCCCTGATTTGTTGGAAATTGGGTCTATGAGTAATTGACGCTCCGTAATAAAGTGATGTTCAGCAGGGAAACAAATGGAACAAATCCACACTCCAAGTCTAGCAGTGTGAGCTGAAATGTGAAATGCAGAGACAACAGGTTCCAGCAGTTAACACCGGTAGGCCTGCAGTGACTTGAACCGCTGAGTCTGCCTTTCGCTGCCTGCTTTCGATCGCCTTATTGAAGAAGTCATATTGCGGACTTTGTGCTTTTAGGACATTAGCGCACACAAAAAACCACAAAGAGCAACAGGCAGGGATTACGCACACACACACTCGTGCTGGTGAAATGTATTATCTCTGTAGTGCATTTTTGCTGTTCTGTTAAAATGAATGGTGCCAAATTTGTCCTATATGCAACATGCATCATCCACATGTATTTACAATTTTTGATCAGTCAAACATTTCTACATTTGCTATATCGATGGTGTTTTAATCATGATCGGATGTCAATAGGCCTACAGTGAGTAATCAGAAACAAAGGAGCTCTCAGTCTCCACAGAGACAGGCCAATGTTTGATTTTATGGGCACATATTAATTATTACGGTGTATTATGTTAGCCTATATCTTAGTAGGACTATATTGTATAAGGCTAACATAAGCCTATATTTTATGTCAAATTGAATGCAGCTGACATGAACGGAAGCGCACATTGTCATCATATTGTGAAAAGCGGAGGCGCTGTGCCTCGCCTATAGAGAGCTGTGGGAGACCCTGTATATGTGTGTGTGTGTGTGTGTGTGTGTGTGTGTGTGTGTAATAGATGAGAGACAAGGTATGTAGATAGGTAGCCAAGCTGCAATGTTTGCATTTCTCAAAATCTGTGTTTGTGTGTGCATGTGTGTGCATGTGTGTGCATGTGTGTGCGTGTGTGTGTGCGTGTATGCGTGTGTATGTGCATGAATGTGTGCATGTGTGTGTGTGCATGTGTGTGTGAATGTGCAAGTGTGTGTGGTCTTACCGATGCAGTAACACAGCAGGATAGATAGCAGCACCGACAGTCCTACCGCACTGAGAGCCGTACACCTTTAAGGAGACACGGCAACATTTACATTTTACATTTACATTTAGGGCATTTGGCAGACGCTTTTATCCAAAGCGACTTACAAAGAGTACATTTGTTGAAAGAGACAGCAATATATCACTGTGGTACATAAAGATTTCAAGCATTCATAAATTGCAGGATTAATAGAATGAGTTTCATAATTCCTAGGTTGCCTGCAGAATAGCTGGGATAAGAGCAGAAGTGCCATTTTGATTGTATTACCAACATCTAAGAACATACAATATGCTAAACAATGCAAAATACTATTAATAATGCCAAGACATACAAACACGCAAGTTAGTGCGAGGGTGGGGGGGGTTAGGCAGAGTCCAGGTGGGTCTTGAGTCTCTTGTGGAAGCTGGTGAGCAACTCTGCCATTCATGATGTTGTCACCCTGTGGTGACACATTGCCAGGCTAGACAATTTATCTAGGCTACATAAAATCAACATGCATAAAATCTACAATTCAATCAGCCCTCGAAAACTATAATTATCACCATCTCTCCTCATTTTAAAGGGGCCCTATTATACCAACATGTGCCGTTTTGAAATTGTCATGTGACTAAAATTGTCATTGTGACGAATTGATATCCCAAGTGGAAGTGTCCACCTAGATGTATGATGACTAAATGAGCCTACCAACCTACCCAGCGGACCGTACTAACTGGTAAACTGATGTAGTGTTCTTGTAATGGCTAATCAGCCTCACACCTGGTGGTATAATAGGGCCCCTTTAAAGCAGGGCTGATAGGGAGTGGACAAAGTAAAACCAAAGATGAGAGATATACAGAGTGTACTGCACACATAGAGCAGGGGGTTGGGGGGGGGCTCATCCAACATAACAGTCATAGTAGAGTGAGGCCCCACACTTACCTCCATGAGCAGTATTTGGAGGACTTCTTGAACTTGAAGGCGGACCGTGAGAGGGTGTTCCGGGGCAGGGGCCGGGTGGGCGGGGAATACACTGAGCCCGTTGCCATGGTGTAGCCGGGGGTTGCCGTGGAGAAGAGGGGAGTCGTGCCTGTACCAGTCTTAAAGAGAAAGTGCCTGGATGGAGAGAGGAGGCAGAGGAGAAATAGAGTGAATTCAATCATATTCAATAATGCATATATCATATTCAATGTTGTTGTACAAGACTAAGGTGCATGTGAGAGCTCCAGTCAAATGTGCTAAATGGAAAGCGTTTAAGGCTCTAATGTAAGGCAGTCCACCAACACGTGGGTGTTCAGTGTTCTGCTGCTGGGTCCCACACGAAACCAGTGGACATTAGAGTCCAGCAGGAAACAAGACATTTGTAAGGCTTGACGAGGAACTATGTGGCTTCTGTAGTGAAATATCTGATTGGCTAATAAGCCTGGAGTAATTACCAAGGTCACAATGTTTAATTAATGACAGCACCTCTTGCTAACGAGCGCCTGTAATTACAATTAGAATGCTTTGTAATGAGGTTGTGTGATTAACAATTAGAACCTATTATAACAAGGGCCCTCCAATTAATACCTGCCTGGAGGCAAGACGCAGAAGTGTGATGAAGGAAATACAACAAATAAAGATAAATACAGTGTGTGAACAAGAAATGCAACTTAAAACCTGATGTAAATAACTACAATAATATGCATGTCACAGGGAACACTGAGTATATATGTCAATTGGACACAATTGGACACAGCATTGTATGCTCACCATATGTAACTTATCTAGTGTATGCGGTGAAAAACAGGAATGGATTGCGGCTTCTTCAGTAGCTCAGTGCAGGTTAGGCGAATGGTGAATGATTAGCAAAAAAAAAGAAAGAAAGAAATGTCCCCCATAAACCAGCGTGAAACAGCACTCGGGGGGATGGCCACATAACTAGGGACACAGGCTAAAGCACATTACCGGACGAGAGGTGTGTGATGAGATTGCTTAACAGAATTTTTATGAGGTCAAAGCAATTTTTTATCACAGAGAGCATCAGGTCTTAATTGAAGGCAGGTTTTTATAACAGAAAGGCCAACATTCTAATTTATCAATAATGATTTACCCTGGTTGGATACATACAACGGTAATGCAATAAAAAATATTCCTATCCTGCCAACAGTTTATGCCAATTGGCAATGATATGATGTTAACAATGACATTAATTCTAAGTAATGTATGCATTAGTGTCTATTTTCCGATTTGAATTGTCACCAATTTACAATTGCATGTTGTATATAATATTGAGATGTTTAAAATTCTGTCAGGCAGCAGCAAGATGTTTAAAAAAAAGTCAAATAATAATATCTTTAGGTTGTTTACAGGACTACTGTACAGCGTAAGCCTTACATACATCCGACCCATATATTTTTGGACCTCAGGAAATACAGTATCCAATTTATTTAAACAAACAAGCTAAGGCAGAAGCTTGCTAACGTCAGCTACATCGCTGATGTATTCCATCTTATTGCAGTGTGTGCATGTATTGTTGCTCTTGCACACATTGGCAGAACACATTGCTCTATTGTCATCTCATCAAATATAAAGGGACTCACACACGTGCACGCACACACACACACACGCACACCACACACACACACACGCACACACACAAATACACAATCAGACACAGAAAGCACTAAAAGAAAAATTAGGTATGCATATTAACTCTGCAGTCACACTCACGGTCTGCTTGTCTGTTTTTATGTGTCTTTGTGTGTTTTACGGTTGCAATAAAAGGCATTCTGGCGGCTTTATTTAAGGGGTTTTAATGTATTTCACCCAGCCCACTCCATCTTTTAGTCATCTTTACTCAAGATGCAACTGAAGGTGATTTTATTAGTCTGTACAATCTTCCATTCAATATTGGGGTTTAATGAAATTCAAAACAATAACATGATTTACATACAATAACATGATTTAGGTTTGTTTAAAGTATTTGGCCTGTCTGTGTGTGCATTTGCACGTGTGTGTGTGTGTATGTGTGTGTGTGTGTGTGTGTGTGTGTGTGTGTGGTGTGTGTGTGTGTGTGTGTGTGTGTGTGTGTGTGTGTGTGTGTGTGTGTGTGTGTGTGCGTGCGCGTCCATCAGCGTGTGTATTCACCAGTAAGTATAGGTTTATGGGTTGCTGTGCATTGTTGTGTGGGGGGGGGGGCGTTTCTATGCAAATGTGTGTGGCATGCATGTTCATGTTTGTAATGGTTGCCTGTTCATTATTCACTAGCACTTGGAATTGGCATGTGTCTCTGGAGGGTTGGGGAGGAAAGAAACGATTATATTATCTATTTATTTACAATTGATAACAGAGGGGAGATTGTGTACTACAGAAAACACACACACACACACACACACACAGATTCACACTCACACACACACACTCACACACACAAGCACGCACGCACGCACACACACAAACACATACACACACACACACAAACACAATCTTTTGTGACCATTTTCTTGTTCTTATCGGCATGGTTGTGTAAGCCGTAAAATTGCTATAACCAATGTATGTTTTGTAAATGTCAGTATTTAGAGTCGTATTTACACCGTGACCAATTTCCCCCATGCAACAATACTAGCCCTGCTAAACACAATACCTTCCAGCCAGACGTTCACCTTCATTGTGTTAGCTGTATTCATAGTGAGCGTAGTGGAGTGAGTAATCCTTTAGAACAGGACAGATGAACAGACGGCCATTGTTGTTTCAACATATATAAACCATGCTATTAAATTGGCCCTATGCATAATGCTGTGGGCAAGTCCATTATCAATGCATATGTATTAAGAACTGTGTGCGTATTTATATTCAAGTGTGACTTTTCTGACAAAAAGAGGCTATGGATGGTCAAGTGTAAAATATCTGTAACTAATGCAATTCAAGATGGATCGTGTAGCCCTAGCATGCCGTATCCCATGACAACAGACTCTCTGGCGAGCATTGAGGATCTGTGTCACTATTTGCCTGCCTGCTCAGATGAGCCGATCCTCCACACACTGTGTGTGTGTGTGTGTGTGTGTGTGTGTGTGTGTGTGTGTGTGTGTGTGTGTGTGTGTGTGTGTGTGTGTGTGTGTGTGTGAATTTGGCACAGAAAGACACAAATGTACTGTATGTTTGCCAGATGCAGCAATGAAAGCAAGATCAGTTAAAATGCTGATTAGTGTGATTAGATTAGTTAAAATACAGCAGCGTTGAAGCACTGAAGTTAGCAGTGAGCAGTGTGTGAACATTCCATCACATTCTACCCTATACGTCAGGATATATTCAGGGTCACTTTGGTTCAAATGTTTTGATATAATTGTTACATTATCAAAAAACATACTTTGCAGCAACTGATAGCAGACTGAAAATTATGAGGCAACAGTTTGTAGAAGGTATGAGCATGAATGAGCGATGAACGATGTGCTCAAGTATGTTTACCTGCTTGAGCTGACCTTTGACATGCAAATTCAGGGCAGAAGTTAAAATTATTAATAATAAACATAAACACACATAAACAACAAAAAGTAATTGTTTATGTTTAATAATTGCACTTCCTTGGGTCCTCAGCAATACACACGCCAAGTGTGAAGTCGATCAGATGTACAGTTGTCGAGCAAATCAAAGGATATACATACATACAGTACATACATACATACAGTACATACATACATACGTACATACATACATACAGTACATACATACATACGTACATACGTACGTACATACATACATACATACATACATACATACATACATACATACATACATACATACATACATACATACATACATACATGATTCCTCTAATTATAGTAAGATGAGAATGTGGAGTGTGTGTGGTTGGTGTCTGGTTTAAGCAGCCCTGTGGTGCATCGGCTAATCAAGGCACACAGGATAAAGCAGCCATCACCACACACACTCAGGAGAGAGCACTGATCTGTCAGTAGATAACACCTGTTCTGCCAGCAAAACTTCAAACCCTCTGCAATAAACAGAGAAAACCAGTTTATTGCAGCGGGTACTCGTATGTCCTGGTGGTCAGAGGAGCCCAGAGAAGCCACTTCCGTGGCATGTAGCAGGGTTTACTGCTACAGAGAACAAAAGCCTTTTGAACATAATGGGATGTTCATGGAGGACATTTTTTTTTCTCCAAGTTGGCTGCCACAGCAACAGCCAGCATATGAGAAACACCGGGGGTGAGTGTAAAAATACAAACAACAGTGATAAGAACAACTATTATGCAATAGTGAAAGCCCTGTGTAGTGTGGATGGCACAGGTTCCTCCACAGACCATTCCTACCCAAACAACAGTGGCAGGCTACGGGTCGGGGTTCAACACAAAATAACTGCAATATTTTTCTGGTCCAGATTCACTGTGCACTCAAAGATCGCCAGTAGCAACTGGTTTTACTTCCTGCTCAGCGCAAACCTTCCTTCAAGGAGATAAATCTGGATATCTTTGCAAAAACACATATTATGCTTTATAGGTAAGACACCCTGGCAGGGGATGGGGGTAGACTGCAGAGAGGCAGGAGAAGTGGGATTCGCACAAAAACTATATATTTTAGCTGATCTGATTATTAGCTGAACAGCTGGTGCTAATCTCAGAGGCCTCCAAGCAGGTCGTCCTACTTGAACTCACGGTTCCCTGGGAGAACCGCATCGAGGAGGCCAACGAGAGGAAGAGGGCAAAGTACGCTGAGCTGGTGGAGGAATGCCGGAGCAATGGGTGGCGAACAAGGTGCGAGCCCATTGAGGTGGGATGCAGAGGGTTTGCCAGTCCCTCTGCAGGGCCTACAACACACTGGGCATCACAGGGGCCAGAAAGTTGGTCACTGAGGCAGCAGAAGTTGCCTCAAGATGGCTGTGGATCAAGAGGGGAGAGCCGTGGGTGGGGTAGAGCTTCCTGGACACAAGTCAGGGCATGTGACAAATCTTGAATCTTGATCAGCCCCGGCTGAATCGCCTGGAGGAGGGTGTTTGATAGTTGAAAGACCCGAAACACCCGAGGAACCCAGGATCACTAACGATGTGTCCAGGTGCATCACAGGATGATGTACGTTAAAAGTTTATGGATTCAAACTCAAACAAGGATTGACATGTTCCTTTTCAAAATTGCTGAAACAAAGTTTTAGTTTGAATTTAGTTTTGTAATGTCCATAACTTGTGTGTGTGTGTGTCTGTGTGTGTGTTCTGATTGACAGGGGCATCTGTTCATACTTGTGGGAGGTGTTCCTTCCTTTTGAGTATGTGTGTGTGTGTGTGTGTGTGTGTCTTGCTATGGGTGCAAGTCTCAATGAAGAGATTATCACTTCCAAATGAGTATGTTCACACTCCTCCGTCAGTCACCACGGCATATGACATTTCCAGGCATATGCCATTTGCTTGAAGCCAACCAATACAGACGTACTTCACTGTGTTCTTGCACAAAACAGGAGCAAAGAGGAGGATGCCCTAGTTGAGGTTTCTTTGCACTTAAATAAACTATGAGTACAATCCTATGGTATACTATCATAATACCCATGAAGCATAGCTTAATCAGGGCTGTCAGTAATAAAAACAATGAATAACACCTTACATAATAATAATAATAATAATAATAATAATAATAATCATCATCATCATCATCATCATCATCATCATCATCATCATCATAATAATTATTATTATTATTATTATTATTAAAATACCACTTAAAAGGTATTTAAGCTGCATAATAACATAATCCCACCCAATAATAGCATGGAATGGATATTACAGAATTAATACAATAAACTACATCATAGAAAAATGATGCTGCAAGATGTAACATTCAAACCAATGACACAAATGATAATAATCCATAATTGACTAAATATGAAGTAGTGTGGTAGAATGTCTATGTGACGGCAGTAAATAAATTAAAGATTGAGACTGACAGCAATGACAAATGACATATGATGTTTCCCTCCAAGGAAGTTTAAACAAACTTTAAAAATATGTGGGGTGGGGGGAGCAGATGGGAGAACTAGAGTGGAAAGGACATTGAATATGTTTATATTGCAGGAGGACTGGAATGTAGATGATGGGAGACAAAGAGCAGAGGAGACAAAGAGCAGAGGAGACAGGTGGCAAGGAGAGCAGGAGAGAGAGAGAGAGAAGAGAGAGAGAGAGAGAGAGAGAGAGAGAGAGAGAGAGAGAGAGAGAGAGAGAGAGAGACAGAGACAGAGAGAGAACGAGAACGAGAGAAGGAGAGAGACAAAGACAGCAGAGCAAGAGAGAGGGAAAGAGAGAAGAGAGAGAGAGAGAGAGAGAGAGAGAGAGAGAGAGAGAGAGAGAGAGACAGAGAGAGAATGAAAGTTGAACATGTAGGAGAAAGAACCAGAGCAAAGTCCCGATATGAAAGGGAATGAAGGAAGGAAGGCAAGGGGGGAAAAGGAAACAAAAGTGAGCGAGAGAGGTTCACCTACAGGCAAATATGCTAATAACTATATTTGACATTCACGCTGGGGAAAAAACGTAACACACAAAATGCTGCCGTAGCCACTATGTATGGACCTTCATGTGTTCGGGGTGTCCACGCATTTTGAAATGAATTTACTAGCTTGTAAATATGTTGTGTGGGGGAGGGGGAGAACCCCAAAAGAACAGCTTTATTTAAAGTCCACTCACGATCACAGACATATACAGCACCGGGTAAAATACATCTAGAACAACAAGAAGGGATGAGGTTGTGAAGGGAGAGGCTGATATCAAGATAGAAGCACAATATTTGAACATTGGACAAACAAACTATAACTGATAAACAGTTGAGAATAGAGACGGATACCGAGAGGAGCAGGAATGGTGCATTCAAATGTTTTGATAAATTTTGTGTGTGTGTGTGTGAGAGAGATAAAAAGAGAGATAGAGAGAAAACAAGAGACAGATTGTGAGAGAGTGAGTGAGTGTGTGTGTGAGAGAGAGTAAGATAAATAGAGTATGTGTGAGGGAGAGAGAGAGAGAGAGAGAGAGAGAGAGAGAGAGAGAGAGAGAGAGAGAGAGAGAGAGAGAGAGAGAGAGAGAGAGGGCAAGAGGGAGAGGAAGAGCTATACTCTTCCTATGTGCAGCTGCAGGAATGTTGAGTGCCAGCACTGTTCTTGGAATAGCTCTGGGTCACAGCCATCCAAAAACAACAGCCATCCTAATACAACAGCCTCAGAAAACAACAGCCACCCTAATACCACAGCCATCATAAAACAACAGCCACCTATACAACAGCCATCCTAATAAAACAACAGCCATTCATAAACAACAGCCATCCTAAAACAACAGCCATCCTAATACAACAGCCATCCTAAAACAACAGCCATCCTAAAACAACAGCCATCCTAAAACAACAGCCATCCTAAAACAACAGCCATCCTAAAACAACAGCCATCCTAAAACAACAGCCATCCTAAAACAACCATCTTAAAACCCCAGCTATCCTAAAACAACAGCCATCCTAAAACAACAGCCATCCTAAAACAACAGCCATCCTAAAACAACAGCCATCCTAAAACAACAGCCATCCTAAAACAACAGCATCCTAAAACAACAGCCATCCTAAAACAACAGCCATCCTAAAACAACAGCCATCCTAAAACAACAGCATCCTAAAACAACAGCCATCCTAAAACAACAGCCATCCTAAAACAACAGCCATCCTAAAACAACAGCCATCCTAAAACAACAGCCATCCTAAAACAACAGCCATCCTAAAACAACAGCCATCCTAAAACAACAGCCATCCTAAAACAACAGCCATCCTAAAACAACAGCCATCCTAAAACAACAGCCATCCTAATACAACAGCCATCCTAAAACAACAGCCATCCTAAAACAAAAGCCATCCTACAACTACAACCATCCTAATACAACAGCCATCCTAAAACAACAGCCATCCTAATACAACAGCCATCCTAAAACAACAGCCATCCTAAAACAACAGCCATCCTAAAACAACAGCCATCCTAAACAACAGCCATCCTAAAACAACAGCCATCCTAATACAACAGCCATCCTAAAACAACAGCCATCCTAAAACAACAGCCATCCTACAACTACAACCATCATAAGACAACAGCCATCCTAAAACAACAGCATCCTAAAACAACAGCCATCCTAAAACAACAGCCATCCTAAAACAACAGCCATCCTAAAACAACAGCCATCCTAAAACAACAGCATCCTAAAACAACAGCATCCTAAAACAACAGCCATCCTAAAACAACAGCCATCCTAAAACAACAGCCATCCTAAAACAACAGCCATCCTAAAACAACAGCCATCCTAAAACAACAGCCATCCTAAAACAACAGCATCCTAAAACAACAGCCATCCTAAAACAACAGCCATCCTAAAACACCATCCTAAAACAACAGCCATCCTAAAACAACAGCATCCTAAAACAACAGCCATCCTAAAACAACAGCCATCCTAAAACAACAGCCATCCTAAAACAACAGCATCCTAAAACAACAGCCATCCTAAAACAACAGCCATCCTAATACAACAGCCATCCTAAAACAACAGCCATCCTAAAACAACAGCCATCCTAAAACAACCATCCTAAAACAACAGCCATCCTAAAACAACAGCCTAAACAACAGCCATCCTAAAACAACAGCCATCCTAAAACAACAGCCATCCTAATACAACAGCCATCCTAAAACAACAGCATCCTAAAACAACAGCCATCCTAAAACAACAGCCATCCTAAACAACAGCCATCCTAAAACAACAGCCATCCTAAAACAACAGCCATCCTAATACAACAGCCATCCTAAAACAACAGCCATCCTAATACAACAGCCATCCTAAAACAACAGCCATCCTAAAACAACAGCCATCCTAAAACAACAGCCATCCTAAAACAACAGCCATCCTAAAACAACAGCCATCCTAAAACAACAGCCATCCTAAAACAACAGCCATCCTAAAACAACAGCATCCTAAAACAACAGCCATCCTAAAACAACAGCCATCCTAAAACAACAGCCATCCTAAAACAACAGCCATCCTAAAACAACAGCCATCCTAAAACAACAGCATCCTAAAACAACAGCCATCCTAAAACAACAGCCATCCTAAAACAACAGCCATCCTAAAACAACAGCCATCCTAAAACAACAGCATCCTAAAACAACAGCCATCCTAAAACAACAGCATCCTAAAACAACAGCCATCCTAAAACAACAGCCATCCTAAAACAACAGCCATCCTCATACAATAGCCAGAGAGCATCCTAATACAACAGGATCCTAATACAACAGCCATCCTAATACAACAGCCAGAGAGCATCCTAAAACAACAGCCATCCTAAAACAACAGCCATCCTAAAACAACAGCCATCCTAAAACAACCATCCTAAAGCCAGAGAGCATCCTAATACAACAGGATCCTAATACAACAGCCATCCTAATACAACAGCCAGAGAGCATCCTAAAACAACAGCCATCCTAAAACAACAGCCATCCTAAAACAACAGCCATCCTAAAACAACAGCCATCCTAAAACAACAGCATCCTAAAACAACAGCCATCCTAAAACAACAGCCATCCTAAAACAACAGCATCCTAAAACAACAGCCATCCTAAAACAACAGCCATCCTAAAACAACAGCATCCTAAAACAACAGCCATCCTAAAACAACAGCCATCCTAAAACAACAGCCATCCTAAAACAACAGCCATCCTAATACAACAGCCATCCTAAAACAACAGCCATCCTAAAACAACAGCCATCCTCATACAATAGCCAGAGAGCATCCTAATACAACAGGATCCTAAAACAACAGCCATCCTAAAACAACAGCATCCTAAAACAACAGCCATCCTAAAACAACAGCCATCCTAAAACAACAGCATCCTAAAACAACAGCCATCCTAAAACAACAGCATCCTAAAACAACAGCCATCCTAAAACAACAGCATCCTAAAACAACAGCCATCCTAAAACAACAGCCATCCTAAAACAACAACGATCCTCATACAACAGCCAGAGAGCATCCTAAAACAACAGCCATTCTAATACAACAGCCATCCTAATACAACAGCCAGAGAGCATCCTAAAACAACAGCATCCTAAAACAACAGCCATCCTAATACAACAGCCATCCTAAAACAACAGCCATCCTAAAACAACAGCCATCCAAAAAACAACAGCATCCAAAAACAACAGCCATCCTAAAACAACAGCCATCCTAAAACAACAGCCATCCTAAAACAACCATCTTAAAACCCCAGCCATCCTAAAACAACAGCCATCCTAAAACAACAACCATCCTCATACAACAGCCAGAGAGCATCCTAAAACAACAGCCATTCTAATACAACAGCCATCCTAATACAACAGCCAGAGAGCGTCCTAAAACAACAGCCATCCTAAAACAACAGCCATCCTAAAACAACAGCCATCCTAAAACAACAGCCATTCTAATACAACAGCCATCCTAATACAACAGCCAGAGAGCATCCTAAAACAACAGCCATCCTAAAACAACAGCCATACTAAAACAACAGCCATCCTAATACAATAGCCATCTTAAAACAACAGCATCCTAAAACAACAGCCATCCTAAAACAACAGCCATCCTAATACAACAGCCATCCTAATACAATAGCCATCTTAAAACAACAGCATCCTAAAACAACAGCTATCCTAAAACAACAGCCATCCTAATACAACAGCATCCTAAAACAACAGCCATCCTAAAACGACAGCCATCCTAAAACAACAGCCATCCTCATACAATAGCCAGAGAGCATCCTAATACAACAGGATCCTAAAACAACAGCCATCCTAAAACAACAGCATCCTAAAACAACAGCCATCCTAAAACAACAGCCATCCTAAAACAACAGCATCCTAAAACAACAGCCATCCTAAAACAACAGCCATCCTAAAACAACAGCCATCCTAAAACAACATCCATCCTAAAACAACAGCCATCCTAAAACGACAGCCATCCTAAAACAACAGCATCCTAAAACAACAGCAATCCTAAAACAACAGCGATCCTAAAACAACAGCCATCCTAAAACAACAGCATCCTAAAACAACAGCCATCCTAAAACAACAGCCATCCTAAAACAACAGCATCCTAAAACAACAGCCATCCTAAAACAACAGCCATCCTAAAATAACAGCATCCTAAAACAACAGCCATCCTAAAACGACAGCCATCCTAAAACAACAGCCATCCTCATACAATAGCCAGAGAGCATCCTAATACAACAGGATCCTAAAACAACAGCCATCCTAAAACAACAGCCATCCTAAAACAACAGCATCCTAAAACAACAGCATCCTAAAACAACAGCCATCCTAAAATAACAGCATCCTAAAACAACAGCCATCCTAAAACAACAGCCATCCTAAAACAACAGCCATCCTAAAACAACAGCCATTTTAAAACAACAGCATCCTAAAACAACAGCCATCCTAAAACAACAGCATCCTAAAACAACAGCCATCCTAAAACAACAGCCATCCTAAAACAACAGCCATCCTAAAACAACAGCATCCTAAAACAACAGCCATCCTAAAACAACAGCATCCTAAAACAACAGCCATCCTAAAACAACAACCATCTAAACAAACAGCCATCCTAAAACAAACAGCATCAAGAAGCAACAGCATCCTAAAACAACAGCCATCCTAAAACAACAGCAGCCTAATAACCAACAGCCATCCTTAAACAACAGCCATCTCCTAAAGTAACAGCCATCCTTAAAAACAACCAGCATTCCTAAAACAACAGCCATTCCTAAAACAACAGCCATCCTAAAACAACAGCATCCTAAAACAACAGCCATCCTAAAACAACAGCCATTTTAAAACAACAGCATCCTAAAACAACAGCCATCCTAAAACAACAGCATCTTAAAACAACAGCCATCCTAAAATAACAGCATCCTAAAACAACAGCCATCCTAAAACAACAGCATCCTAAAACAACAGCCATCCTAAAACAACAGCATCCTAAAACAACAGCCATCCTAAAACAACAGCATCCTAAAACAACAGCCATCCTAAAACAACAGCATCCTAAAACAACAGCCATCCTAAAACAACAGCCATCCTAAAACAACAGCATCCTAAAACAACAGCCATCCTAAAACAACAGCCATCCTAAAACAACAGCCATCCTAAAACAACAGCCATCCTAAAACAACAGCCATCCTAAAACAACAGCATCCTAAAACAACAGCATCCTAAAACAACAGCCATCCTAAAACAACAGCATCCTAAAACAACAGCCATCCTAAAACAACAGCCATCCTAAAACAACAGCATCCTAAAACAACAGCCATCCTAAAACAACAGCATCCTAAAACAACAGCCATCCTAAAACAACAGCCATCCTAAAACAACAGCATCCTAAAACAACAGCCATCCTAAAATAACAGCATCCTAAAACAACAGCCATCCTAAAACAACAGCCATCCTAAAACAACAGCCATCCTAAAACAACAGCCATCCTAAAACAACAGCATCCTAAAACAACAGCCATCCTAAAACAACAGCCATCCTAAAACAACAGCATCCTAAAACAACAGCCATCCTAAAACAACAGCCATCCTAAAACAACAGCCATCCTAAAACAACAGCCATCCTAAAACAACAGCCATCCTAAAACAACAGCCATCTAAAACAACCAGCATCCTAAAAAACCGAAACAGCCATTCCTAAAACAACAACCATCCTAAAAACAACAGCCATCCTAAAACAACACCCATCCTCATACAACAGCTATCCTAAAACAAACACCCATCCTAATACAACAGCCATCCTTAAAACAACAGCCATCCTAAACAACAGCATCCTAAACAACAGCCATCCTAAAACAACAGCCATCCTAAAACAACAGCATCCTAAAACAACAGCCATCCTAAAACAACACCCATCCTACATACAACAGCCATCTTAAAACAACACCCATCCTAATACAACAGCCATCCTAAAACAACAGCCATCCTAAAACAACAGCATCCTAAAACAACAGCCATCCTAAAAACAACAACCATCTCTAAAACAAACAGCCATCCTAAAACAACACCCATCCTCATTACAACAGCCATCTAAAACAACAGCCCTCCTAATACAACAGCCATCCTAAAACAACAGCCATCCTAAAACAACAGCATCCTAAAACAACAGCCATCCTAAAACAACACATCCAAAACAACAGCATCCTAAAACAACAGCCATCCTAAAAACAACAGCATCCTAAAACAACAGCCATCCTAAACAACAACCATCCTAAAACAACAGACCATCCGTAAAACAACACCATCCTCATACAACAGCCATCCTAAAACAACACCCATCCTAATACAACAGCCATCCTAAAACAACAGCCATCCTAAAACAACACCCATCCTAATACAACAAGCCATCCTAAAACAACAGCCATCCTAAAACAACAGCATCCTAAAACAACAGAATCCTAAAACAACAGCCATCCTAAAACAACAGCCATCCTCAAACAACAGCCATCCTAAAACAACAGCCATCCTAAAACAACAGCCATCCTAATACAACAGCCATCCTAAAACAACAGCCATCCTAATACAACAGCCATCCTAAAATAACAGCCATCCTAAAACAACAGAATCCTAAAACAACAGCCATCCTAAAACAACAGCCATCCTCAAACAACAGCCATCCTAAAACAACAGCCATCCTAAAACAACAGCCATCCTAAAACAACAGCCATCCTAAAACAACAGCCATCCTAAAACAACAGCCATCCTAAAACAATATCTACCCTGCCAACTGGTTAAGCTGACAGCATCCCCGCGTTTGGTCTCAAACATTCATTTGCTAACCCCACTGGCAAATTGGCTGACATTTTCCAAATCTGGGGAAAAGCGAAGGCACTGCCACTTTGTTTGATGTGCAACAAATGGAACAGCTGCACATATCTACAATTGTTATGATCAAATACAAATCCATGCTGTAAAGACACAGTGAATATGCTTGATACTGGATGCTCAAAAACAGTTATGCACACATTCAAAGACATGTCTAAAGATCTGATATAGATATACACTTAAAACACACACACACACACACACACACGCACGCACACACACACACATGCATGCACGCACAGACACACACACACATGCATGCACGCACAGACACACACACACGCACACACACACACACACACACACACACAGTCTGTGTTTCTACTGGAGGTGGCCTCAGTTGTGAAAACTGATACTCAGGACTCAGCGTTTCTGTGTGTGTGTCTTGGCCCTCTACAAGAATGTAAATTTAAACCAGGGACATGGTTTGGCAGATCAACACACAGACACACACACACAGCATGCACACACACACCCACACCCACACCCACACCCACACACCACACACACACCACACACACACACACACATACACGGCTGTGGCTTGGAAGTGCCACTATCAGCCCTTGCGTTGGCCTCAGTATTCTACTAATCAATGTGTGAATCTTAATTCTGCTTCCTCTCCTCCGTCTCCTCGTTCCCCTCCGCCTCCGATGGGTTTCTCTTTTTCCAGCCTCCCCCACTGTCTTTCAGTTTCTTGCTTCCCCATTTTAGTTGCCTCCCCTCCGTCCCTCCCCCTCTATGGATGGGAAACATCATATAGAGGACTGGAAGAGGGGATGGTCGATTGAGGGAGCGAGAGAGAGAAGAAATACAACTGAAGGTCAAGGTTAGCATGGTAAACTAAATGATCTGTATGTGTGTATGCATGTGTGTGTGTCAGACTGCATGTGCGTGTGTGTGTGTGCGCGTACATGCATGCGCGTGTATGTGTGTGTCTATGTGCGGCTGCTCACTGAGCTGGGGAACAATAGTCATTTATCAAGTGGTCAGCTTGACACTACGCTCTGCTGGATATAAGTTCACATTTCACAACAGTGATGAATGCACCCGATAAAAAGAGAGAAAAAATAGAGGAAGCAAATATGCCTGAATGATATATTAAAAAAGTCATATTGCGATTATTTTGACAGATATTGTGATTTTAACATGATTACAAGCAGTGGGATAATTATTGTGTCACAATTTAAATTTTCACTGAAAACTATCATCATGTGATAATTGTTGAGGTCTGTACCAAACAAACAGGTTTTCTCACATCTGGATACAAAATAATTGCAGCACTACAGAACTTACACATTTTATCCTTATCAAAAAATCGCAGCTCCTGTGATTTTAATATTGCACTTGGCCAAGTTGCGATAATATTTCCATTATATATTATTATTTTTAAATAGAACCTTGTTATTTAAAAGGGGAAATGGTACACAGGCATTGAATACAGCATACAGACAAAACTAAATCCAGGTTTTGGTATATTTTCCAAATATTTTCCAAAACCTGACTAAAGCCCAAAGCCAGAGGTGGGAAGTAACAAAGTACAAGTACTTTGTCACTGTACTTAAGTAGATTTTTCAAGTATCTGTAATTTCGTATTTATTCTTCTGACAACTGGTTCGCTCAGGGCGTCCTGAAGATCGGCCTCAGTTTGGTCAGATCACCGCTTTACGTCCCTCGTCACTACCGCCTCCCACACTATCCTTTGTTTATACTGGTCCGACTTGCCGAACAGGGGAAGAGAGGCAGCCTTGTAGCCTCTCTTGAATGGCGTATAGCACTGGTGCTAAGTTCTTTCTCCCCTGGTTGCACACGTAATGTGCTGATGGAAGTTTGCCATGACTTTCTTGAGGTTGGCCCTATTAAAGTCCCCCCCCACCACCATAGTCACCATTGCTCCTCCTCTGCTTTTGATAATTAAGTACAGTAAATCAGATACTTTAAGACTTTTACTGAAGTAATATTCGTATTAGTGACTTTCACTTCTACGAAAGTAATTTTCTGGTAAGATATCTGTACTTTTACTCAAGTGCGGCTTTCAGGTACTTCATCCACCACAGGTCAAAGCACACAAAGCGCATATTTCTGTTCGTATTTGCAGTGCGACTGAAAAAACGAATAGAATCTTACTGTTAACGTAGCAGAGCCTATGGAGTGTAAATGTAGCAGGACAGTACATAACAGACTCAAATCTATTTTGGGAGCAGCAATGTTTTTTGTGCAAAAACACCCAACAGTCTGTTTCACTGCTCGTTGTATGCACATTCTTTTGATCACTGTTTTGTTATTTTCTATTTTAGTTTAATGGCAGAGTTTGATTTCATGAAGCCTGTTTAGCACAACTATAACCGCTAAATACAGTGGGGACAATGCATTAGAAAAGGTCCAGGACCATTAAGAGCATGGAGAGGAAAAGCTGCATTCAGCAGTAGCTCAACTGAGACACGTCTGCACACCCAGTACAATTATATCCGTTATATAACATTCTACATTGACTCACTACATTGAACACACATATTAGTGTTGATGTTATGGATTATGTATTCGAAGGCCAGAACATACAACATGATGTTCTCAGTTGGATCCATATGTTTTAAAGTAATGTACACCCCTTAAATTTTCTGAGCCAAGAAAGTTAAAGTTATAGCCCTTTAAAGTTAAAGTGATATGCTCGTATTGGAAAGATTTACTGAGCTTTTTGTTGTTACTATTGAAATTTACTAAATTGTACTAAAGGGGTATTCATTCATTTATTTGAGGTGGAATTATTTGACAATTTTTCATAACCAATATTAAAACAACCAAAATGTGTTCATGTTCCAAGTACCCCCTGCAACCCTAGGGGCACACGCTGTAAAACAGCATTGAGAAACGCTGTTTTAAAGCAATCCTTAGAATGAGGACATACATAATGTGTAGGCAACCGCCTGCCCAATATTATTCCACAGGACTCATGTGGTCATTCTGCTTTTGGATGGGAATGATCGTAAGATATTTACACAAGCAGAAGAGTCTGCTTGGACATTATCATAAGATATTCTTTTATTTTTTTTGTTGTGGATATTTTCTCACTGTGGAAGCGCTTACCCACGTAAGTGTGCACATGATTTTGAAAAACGGAATATAATGTAGTTTTACATTCTATTTAATGAAGAGAAGAAAAAGTTAATCTCAACTCTGCTGTGTGAATATTCAAAAAGTGTATCAAAGCAGAAGTAGGCCAGTCTCATTTCAGTTATTGAGTGCATTAAGGGGATATTCCAGGTGTGTAAACGCCCCCCCTCCCTCCCCCACCACCCTCCAACACAGATTTGTCTGTATTATATTTATGTAAATGTATTATACACACAATGTTTCATTTGGTTTCCCAACAATTTTATTCTGTCAACATGTTACACTGGGCTCTTTACCTGAACAGCCTCAAGGTGCCATATATTTTACTTATGCTCGGAACCTGGCAGCATTCTTTACAAAGCAGGCTTAGCAGCAAAGCAGCGGACGTGTGAAAATTACTAATTCACTGCTGCCATGAAACACAACAGATAATTACTCCTAATTTTGTGGTCTACAAAATAAATGCATCTACTTTTGTACCCTAAAAAATAAATGCTTTTATTGTGTATTATTTGTTCGTGTTTCTATCTTGTGTTAGTTTGAATAGCCATTATAATTTAACAATCCGTCAGCTATTAGAGAGTGAAATGCTCTGTGAGAATATCTGTTGAATCCTGCCTGCCTCTGTATGAGACTATATTTACATTCTTCAATCTTTCATGACAACTCTTGAATCTTACCTCCAGCAGCTTTAAGTAAATAATTGCAAATACAATGACACATATTAATGCTGATAAGCTAGAAAAAAAAATACCCCCCGGTAGGTTTAAATGGGATCACCAGGTTTAAGGTGTAACACCAAATTTAAAAGTGTAATACCAGGTTTAAGGTTTAACACCAAATTTAAAAGTGTAACACCAGATTTATGGGGTAACACCAGATTTAAAAGTGTAATACCAGGTCTAAAGTAACACCAAATGTAAAGGCTAACCAACCAGGCAACACCAGGTTTAAAAAGTAACATCAGTTTTAAATGGTAAGACTAGGTTTAAGTGTAATATTAACTTTAAAGGGTAACATCACATTTAAAGGGGTAACACCAGGTAGCTGTAGGGCCACAGCCATTCAACATGGTGTTTGGGGCTACATGCTCCTTTGTTCTGGAGACCAAGAGTGAAATTAAGGGCGTTTTCACACCTATAGGTCGGTAGACTCGGTCCGATTCAGGGGTGAAGTTGATACTTTGTCGCATTTTTCATTTGGTGTGGTTAGCGTCCACACTGGACTTTGTTAGGTGAACCAAACATTGGAAAAGCACTCGAGGGCGGTCGCTTTTCTATTGGACAGAATATCCGAGGTAAACTCGACAAAAGGCTTCATGGGTTTAGGACAGAATGGAGCAGCGTGGAATGGAGCAGTGTAGAAGAGTATGAGCGACTGTCGAGACAGCGAGTTGTTGCCCTTTGGATGTATGCATTTGATCATCCGTTAACTTCATAGTGTAGGCTATTACTATACTATTACTATTACTATATGGCCACTAGTTACGCAACCCGACCCGACGGCACAAGATCCGCAGCCCGGCCCAAACCGCATATCCTATAATAACAACCACGTAGCGCGTGGGATGGAATCATTTCAAGTGGTTGTTTAAATCATTCGGTTAGGCTTAATCAAATAGCCGACTTCAAAGTGATACTTTTGGGCCATTTCATACATGTGAAATTAAGATAATATATTTTAAAATGATGGTAGCCTCATGAAGCCGTCCATTTCATATATATATACAGTATATATATAAATATATGGAAGAAAACACGGTCCGTCGGTGTCGTTGAGTTGGGAGAGAACGATCAGGGCGTTCCCCGTGCTTCTTTAGGCTAGGTGAGCTCAGTCTAGCTGACCAATGAGCAGACACGATTGGGTCTATGGGCGGGGCTTCACACATTGGTGTGAAAAGGGTAGTGAGTGAAGGATCCTGGGGAACTGAGTTTTAGGGCGCTTTCACACCTGAGCTGTTTGGTCTGTTTTAATCGAATGGAGCATTTCCCCCGATAGTATGGTTTGTTTGGGGGGTGTGAATGCTCATTGGAACTCTGGTGCGGACCAAACAAATGGACTCTGGTCCACTTGAAACAGGGGGTCTCGGTCCGCTTCCAAGTGAACTACAGTTCGGTTCACTTTAGGTAAGAACGTGATCCGAACCAAATACAGGAAGTGAACCAAAAAAGAGTGCATCATGGATGGTCCCTGTGGAATCCACAGACATACCGACGGACCGTGTTTTCCTCCACCACCAATGGACCCCAACAAAAGACATTTCCCAGCCCTGTTACTGAGCTTCGGACATTAGGATCGCCAAACACGCAACACCGCTGGACTCGCTCGACATGGTTGATTGGACTGAACCACCTTCTGATCACAACACACGTGATTCTACGGAAGGCACATATCTGGGCAGAGTTAGATATAACTGTGTTGTATAATTGTGTGTTTAACTGTTTGCTTGTATTGTCGGACGATATTGTAAACACGTTTTGCCTCCTTTGTTTATTTTTGGTCGAAAGTACTCGTGGATTCCATTATTATCCATTATTGTTAGATCTGTGCATGCTTCTCTCCCTTGTATTCTATACTCTTTTACCAACAAAGCACATACATCTTGTTTTAGTGTTTTGATATTGGTGTTAGAAGTGAGTGATTCAAACCTTCCTAGCCTAATCACTAACTCATTACATAGATCCCTTTGTTGCTACTACCTCCTCCACTTATTCACTTATTCTTATTCACTGTAAATTTGTAAATTTGTTATTTTATTTTTAGAAGTACTCCTAATGGTTTTTGAGTATTGTGTTGAAGCCAGCCTATGTTTTGTACTCAAAACCCTTCAATTAATGATTACTATTAATGGTAACTTTGATAGTAATTATTAATTAATTATTAACCATAGTTCCAGTTCAGTTTAGCATAGTTTATGAGACTTAATCCACTGTCCGGTTATTGGTCCCTGATCTCAGGGTGGTGCCCCGTTATTATTAATTCAGATTGATGTTTTATTTATTTGAATAATTAATAATTTTTTGATAATTGTTACTTATAAGCTGATAACATTGCAGGACCTACAAGGGCAACACCAGGTTTAAAGCGTGACATCGGGTTTAAAAGGGTAACACCAGGTTTAAAGCGTGACATTGGGTTTAAATGGGTAACACCGGGTTTAAAGGGTACCTTGTCTCCAGAGGCACATTGCTACCAAGCACCCAGCTGTCTTGCAGCGGGACGCTCTCGGGGGGCGTGGTCTGCAGCTCGGCTGGTGATTGGCCGGCCGTAGGGGCCGGGCTTCCAGTGGGAGGGGCTAGTTGCCGTGTGGAGTTGAGGGTGTGGCCAGCGTGGTGTGCTGTGCTCAGGGAGTGGTTTAGCGCTGTCACCGAAGGCTGCTGGCGGTGAGGGGGCGGGACCGGAGGCAGCGTTGAGCCATGGTGATTGGACGGTTGATCTGTGAAGGAAAAGGAGAGAGATGTTTTATTAGCTTGTGTTACTTGGCTTGGGTTGGTTTATCAGGTGAAGTGTACATCCAAATGTATTACACTATGATTAAATATTCAGTTTTCATTTTTTTCAAGGATGGTGTCATTTTGTTCTACAAATGTACTGTTTGTTTCCACAAATGTACTGTTTGTTTATTTGCTTATACAGTTGCCTAAAGGGGGTAACTGCCTTCTCCAAAATGAAGTATTTCAGTTATGTCACTGTTAAATCAAGGTGTTCGTGGGGTCTGGCCACGAGCAGACTTGCCGTGAGGTTGTTAAACCCTCTAATCATGTTGTCTTACAACACGCTCTGCCTTGTGTCTTCATTTTGACACTGTATTGTATCGTTTACACTGCTAAACAACATTAATCATAATCCCACAGAGCCAAGAGCCAATGAAAAAGCACACATACACAAAAACACACACACATACACACTTTAAAACCTCAGTTTTCAGCTTTTTAACATGAAGGCTCAGTCAGACAAATCCCAAGGATCCCATCTTGCCTTCCCACATACACACACTCACGCAACACAAAGGGAATACATGCAGATTGACACACACACACATAAACACACATGCACGCGCACGCGCACGCGCACACACACACACACACACACACACACACAACACACACACACACACACACACACACACACACACACACACACACACCACACTACACATCGACATGGTTGTTGCTCCAGAATATTCTATAGAGCA